>QNGE01001837.1:27979-58488 GCA_008508345.1 Paragonimus westermani
TACATACATACATACATACATACATACATACATACATACATACATACATACATACATACATACATACATACATACATACATACATACATACATACATACATACATACATACATACATACATACATACATACATACATACATACATACATACATACATACATACATACATACATACATACATACATACATACATACATACATACATACATACATACATACATACATACATACATACATACATACATACATACATACATACATACATACATACATACATACATACATACATACATACATACATACATACATACATACATACATACATACATACATACATACATACATACATACATACATACATACATACATACATACATACATACATACATATTACTTATAATTGTGCCGCTGAAGGACGAACAACAAATGTGCGAACAGCAGACACAAGGGCAAAATTTTAAGCAGGTGTTCTAACACCATCATATAACTGACTGTATCTTCGTTGAGCATCACTGAATGAAAAGACGTGGCACCTACTACCGTTACGCCTACCAAAATAGCACGCCATGGTATAAAGCCGCCATAATTTAACTGATTAATGGCATCTCTTAGGACAAAATCTCCATACCTACGAAATATATGGAAAGCATTTTTATGTGCTAACATGGCAAAACTTGGCTTTCTCTTTCGCACTAAAAGCCAGTAATTGATTTCCATACTCAGTAAATCTCGCAACTTCATGATTTTGTTGCGGTCACCTAATTTTTTTGCAGTGTACGTAGATTGTCACGGTCGTGTCGACGCATTCCAATCCCTTATTTCCTGTCCACACACAGCCTCACTTCACGGGCATAAGTAAAATGGTCCATCGTCTCACACACATACAGTTCATCACCAAAAGACGGACGCCTATTCCTAGGATATATATTAGGCACATGGTTTGCTTTCTCGATTTGCTACGCACCGGCGTGATAATGGATGACCCAGGATGCTTGATATCTGTATTCTTCAAAGTTACAATTTGTTATCACAACAAGCGAATAACCAAACCTTACTGTTTGGGGGATTTTGTTCAACGTGCACAACGTACTTATTGGTACACCGCACTTCCATGCTGACAGCCTGGCGGCAGTTATACTATTCTGTGCTTCTAAGCACTTGCAACTGTCTATAAAGTGCTAATGAAGAAGTTTGTGCAAGTTTCTCGTTGAACTCTGCGCGAGTCTCCCACATACACACATTCAAACTTCCAGTACCTCACTTTGGATATTCTTCCAACAGTGCTCGTATCATTCACCGCCATGCTGATTCAACGTATTGAAGTGAATTACCGATAGTGGACTGATAATACACTATATGGTGTCAAATGTTGTCGGATTAGCTGATATAATGTTATCGTGTTCGACTTGGAAATATCATTGTACCTTTTTACCAAAACTTCAGATCACATTCATTCCATCGGAGTTTTCAAGTTATTTGTGTACGGAAGAAAAACCACTCCCATGTAGCTGGACGGGCTGTTGTGCTGTTAGCGCTGTTTTCGTTTTCCTTTTTGTAAGTCGTGTACATGGTTTACTGGAACTGCGGCTCGAGCTTGTTCATGTTGCTTCCTTTTACAAGGCTCTTGTTTGGACCCCCTACTCCGTAATGACATTGTTTCTCAGTGCACCCACGTTGCTTCCAATTCGGTTCGCGACTCTCCAAAGCATTCAGAACAAAATCGACCGGCTTGCATGTTACGGCGTTGAAAAAGTGCTAAAATGCGTCGGCTTTGGGGAGGGAGGACGGGAGATTCCAAAATCCGAAGAACGATCATGTACATTCCAGCGGAGGACTTGGCCAAATGCTGGAAAACGTCGAGAAGTTGCAAATCCTGCAAACTGTTTGGTCAAAACGAGGTTCGGCGTGTCCATCCGTCACGAAGGCCTTACTATCACAAAAGATGTCCGTGGGATTGAGAAAAAATACGCAGTTACGTTTTAAATGAGAAGATATAGAGTGATAGCATCCACTACGGCAAACAATGTGTGTGCAATTTCTTGACAGATTATGTGACATGAATATCTTTGCGTTGGTAGGTAAAGTACACATGACGTTGTCAACTGGTTGGTATGGTATCGCGAGATAACTGGGTAACCGGCATTCACCTCCAGTAAGATTTTCACGTGGGAATCATAAATCTGTAAGGACCATGAAATCAGTATGGTTTAAAAGGCCGATTTTTGAGCAAAAATCCGTATTTCGAAACACAAAACTTGTTAGTTAACAATGAAGGGTTGAGGCAGGGGAAGGAACAAAAAGGGTGAATCAAGGTACCAATGTGATTGTGTATGCTACATTGCAGGATTATTTTCTCGCAGTCAGTAGTTACTGATGGATTAATCCGTTAATATTGGCTGCCAGTAATCATCGCCTAGAAATCTGGTGTTTACGAGGATGAACAGAATGATACAGATGGGCGTGTAGGTATATAGGGAAAAAATTTACATGTGGTTAATAAACCCGTCCATTTTCCATGTGCGTGTTCTAGATATATATACTGAGAACATTTGAGCTATAGTTAATATAAGGCCGTTTTGCAGGATTTGCTACTAAGAGCAATTCTAAATTCTCCAGCAATCTGGATAATGCATGCACAATACCGCACATGAATGAAATGATGTTTTTTAACACATTCGTTAGGATACGCTTGATCAGATGTTAGACGATGGTGTGAGTGGGTAATGAGGGAACAGCGGACCGTTGTAAGCAAGCTGTTTTCGAAGGAGCGCAATATCGGGGACGCGTATGTACGTTGTATGCAGCTTACGTCTAAATGTTTCGCGGGCCACACTCAAAAAATTCAGTACAGATTTCGAAGATGGACACTGTGTCAAATCGCATGGACTAGCTCTCCACGCCCTTTATAAAACGTTGGATACTACTGACTGACCTCATTCTAATGGATGCACCCAGAAGGCTTTCTTGAATCAACCCAATAGTCACTGGTTTGGGTGCTGAGCAATGTCCGCCTATCTTGACTGTTTTGGTGAGGTCTTCAGGATAAGATGAGAGCCAGCTGTATAAGCGACCTTGTATGCCAAAAGCTGCTGTTTTGATCAGGAGGCGCTTAAGAAGCACACGATCCAAAGCCTTTCGCATGTCTGAGAGTATGATTGGTACCGGATTCCCTGTGTCGATGGGTATTGTATGGTTTGAGAATTCCAACTGATATGTCATAAAAGAGCGCTCACTGAGAAACTCTGATGTAAATTGTGTATAAGGTTTTGCGACCTCAAGAACTCGACAGTGTGGACTTCTGCTATTCTTTCAAACATTTTTGAGCAGACTGATGTGTGACTGACGGGACGATCGTTACCAACGTCGTGCTTTGGACCACTTTTGTGACGAGACATAATGACTGATTTTCTCCAATGAGGAGGAAAGGGGATAGCTAAAGTTGGTAGAATGAACAAATTGAGTGAAGGGTGGGTATATCTTCGCCTACTTGTTTTACGGCCATTGGTGAGACACCATCAGTTCAGGAAGGATTGAAGGTCCAATGGTAGCCAACTTTGGGGCATACTTTGGAAATCGATCTGAACGTTATTCCGAACTTTATCTGTCTCGACGGAGCATTGACAGGCAACGAGATGTTTTCTGTGTTAAACGAATCAGCCACTTGTGGGTTGAAGCCTCCAAATATTACAACAGGGTGAACCCAGCCGTTTTGTCTTCGACAGTGGTATCTTTATATAGGGGGGTCCTTCAGGGAATTTCCGTCACGTCAGCTGTATTATTTTCACGCATTTTGCTCTCTACAGAACACAAGTTCCTCTTCGTCTATATGACGCAGTTGCGTTTGACGTTCCACGTGTTCAAACAATTTGTTCAGTTGCATCACCAGCGAGAAATCTGGTGTTTTTACTGCACCTCGAATCAAGCGGTTCAAGCCCGCCAGCCTCTTTTGCAGTAAGGATCATACCCTGTACATACGAATCGGTTTGGTACCCATATTGAAATCTAACAGACATTTGAGGATGTGGTCACTTCCGGGTAATTGTTCAAGGACGGATATCGCTGCAGACGAGATACCTGTGGTGGTAAACACGAGTCTCTGAATAGCCTAAGTAAATGCGAACGTACTTGCCTAGAATATTGTTGAAAAAAAATACGAACTAATGCAACAGGATAGTTACCGGAGTTCTAGTAAGTTACAGCAATCAAAGAGTTAAACTAACAGAAGGAGTTCAAGATGACCACCACAATATTTCAAGTTACCAGAACCCGGGACGCAAGGATATTAAGGAGTTACTGTGGACGGCAGAAACGTGTGCGAAGCCACAAAGATGTTCGGAGTAGAGTGGAGCCAAAACGTTGGATGAGAGATCAGTGTAGTATCGTCAAGCGTCTGTGCCGTAGGTAGAAAAACAGACTGGCCTGCATGCACGAATTTCTGTCGTAAAGTAAGGTCGTTGTGGTCAGTTCGAACAACATGCAAAGATGACGAAAACGTTGCTGTACAGGAATGAAACATCATTGTTGAAAACACAGGAAAAAAGCTCTAAATATGTGTGTTGAATATAAGATCCAATATACGCTTCTGCTTGTGGTTACATTCATCCAGCTGAATGCATGAAAAAAATTCGGCCTGTTTTGCTGGAGTAGAGAATAAGGTCCAGGAGATATTAGGAATGTTAAAATAACTACCCAATAATTTGTCTTCAAAAGGCACGTTTGGCACATGATTCATTACCCCCACAAGGTCAATCAATTCATCGCTAGTAGCATAAGGCGGTCTGTAGATGCATGCCATAGGTAGTTAGCGAGAACCCTCAGGGACCACTAACCACAACGAGTCTTCGATTTTATGAAGACTAGGTTCATCAAGTGGTGCTGCGGAAAATTGCTCATTCACGTGAATAGTGCATCCACCATCTCATCTTGTGAGACGACCCATATGAAACCTCTATGTTGCTCATCTGTCAGTCTGGAGTACCATGGAAGCACCACATCTCAGTCACGAAAGTGATAAGGGGAGTGTAGAAAAAAGACAAAGGATTTAAAAATGTACGTCTTACTTACCGATGATCTTACGTTCATGAGTAATAAGTTAAGGGAATTCTTTCTGTCGGGCACGACATGTAAACTGCTGGAGAAATGCATAACAGATGGGGCAGTAGGTTGCAAAATATCATATGGAACGGTATGGTCTGCGGAATGTACCAATTTTCCGCTCATATTCGAGTGAGTGTCGCAAAGGTGTGACTCCACGATATAAAGTATCGGAAAAGTGTCATTACGGTTCGATGGCTGAATTAGACATGGGGAGGAGGGCCAGGTGGTTTTGGATGAAATATCCGGGGGTGCACTTAAAAAGTGGCTTGACAGACGTTTGAGTTAGTAGCCCAATCAGGTGGTGTCATACTCGCTGCGGTATACGCATTTGGAAATTGTTTTCTCGTAGCACCCATGCTTTGGGTGGGGGGATAAGTTATTACGGAGCTATTGGGTAATGGATGGGAACCGTGATACCCAGTAATAACGTAGGTCGGCTTGAAAGCGGTGGGACCTATTGTACAACTTTGGACAGACCCACTTCTGCCAGGGGATTTTAGGGTTGGGCAGCTCACTGCTGTAAGGAAGATAGGCATGTAAGACTAGACAGTTCAAATGAGAGCAACCTATCAGTGCAACAATGTTAAAACAGGCCGACAAAACAATACCCAGTCCAGTTCTCAGTGTAGGAACACGTACAAAAATGAAAAACAAGATTTGACGCGTTGAAACTGTGTATCGTTGTTGACCCTGTAGAATGGAATGCGTAGAAAGGGCGGAGCGGAAAAATGCCAAGCTCGGCAAACATATCAATACCAAAACCTCGATACAAAATGACAAGGGAAGTCAATGGCTGAACTCACCAAGAATGAGCTATTGGGGAAGTGTTCGGACTACCCCGGGCGTAGTTGATAGTATGAAATGCTGGAGCTGACATTTAATTCAACGATGGAGCTTCACAGCTAGCTGCCAATCACCGATAGTCGAACGAATAATTAACACGTGTGCGTAGCAAGGTTTCATCGAAAAAGACTTCAATTATTTTTTATGAAGTCACACAAAAATGTACAGCGCGATCTGATGCAGTAGATACGCGAGATCGGCAGAGTGAGGCATAAAACAGTGAAAACACGGAAACGCGCATGACAATACAGGTAGGAACACCGAAGTCTAAATTTGGTCTCATCGAACCAATACACGTGATGTAGGCTGGAGCTACTTGAGAAAGTAGTGACGGACACACCGATTTTTACTGGGAGTATGGGTTAAAATGTGCTGAAAGGAAGTACGGAGAACAGGTTCACCAGTTTGCCATAGTGAACGAAAAAGCGACCTTGAATTACGTAATAGTGTTGTGAAGCCAGGAGGTGGATGGCACAGAAGTTTAGTTGGGGAAACCAACATACGACTTACGCGTCTCAACGGGACTACGAACAGAAACACTCAATTGCGCACCACACTCGTCCGAGGATGCTCCAGTCACTTTGGACACCATGTCTCAGTTCCGTCACGTGGCGAAAGCCATTGTACGTGGTGCTGTCCGCTAATGATCCTTCCCGTGTTTCTCCCGCACTTATCCCGCGATCATTTCGATCCATGCTGCTATCGAGTAGTGGCATAAGTAGAATGGTGCGACCGTCCATCTCCACCGCACTCCACCATCCGCAAAGTTTGATCCAGTCGCAACAAAAGACCTTCAGTTTCTCTCCGTCCTCTAGACAGTCTGTGTGCCGGCCTCGGTGCTGGTGACACACCTGGTGTATATTCTCTTCTGATCGGAATATCGTACCATTTACAAAGCTGGCTTCCGTGCACTCGATGTTGACTTTTCTCATTCTTTATCAGATACACTCGGCCACCACGTTCAACTACTACATACGATCCCCTCCGCTTTGCCAGGAACTTCCTAGATCTGGGTCATGTCGCCCCCACGCTCCGCCGATCTCGGTATTTGAAATTAGAACCAGGTTCAAACACAGTCCTTCTGCCCGGTAACCACGCACTTGATCGCTCCCTAGAAGATTCTTGTGTGTTTTTCAAGTCTCGGTTGGCCGATCTCCGAGCTTCCACTAATTCACGCGTACTCATTCGTCTGTCTCCCCATGAACCAATCTCCCGGTTGACCGGCAAGCGTGGCATGCGCACATACATAAACTCGAATAGCGACTTTTTCGTTGTCCCTTGCGGCAAACGGCGGTGGGCCAACAGAATCAACGATAACGTCTGTCCCCAGCTCCCCCCTTTCGCAGCCAACCATTCCTTGATTGTGCGATTCTTCCTCTCCGTGAATTCGTTTGATTGAGGATGGTATTTTCTTGATTCCCAAAAGCTGCACACAGTCCCGAAACTCCTCACTTTCGAAGCAGGGGTCTCGATCACATTGTGCTCACGCGCTGATCGGGTATGGCGGTTGCTTCGATCCACCTTGTGAAGTGTTCGGTCATGACTACGCTGTATTGATTTCCGGACGTCGTTACTGGAAGGGGGTCCATCACATCCACTGACCACCGTTCTCCAGCTTTACTGGCCGCAATTGGTTGTGTGGGATACTGAATGGGGTGGCTAGTGCTCTTCAGTAACTGACATTGTTGGCACGCTCGCACGCGATTGTTAACATCATTTTTTGTTCCCAGCCAGTATGCCCTTTGTTTCAACATTTCGAAGGTTTGATGACAACCTGTATGAGCCAGCTGATGACATTCTTTCATAATTGCCGCCCTCAACTCCGCCGGTATGACCGGGACGTTTATTCCCTTCCGCAGTTGGCTCATCAAAATTTCGGCACTATTCAACCGAAAATCGGATCAGTGTATTTTGAAAGCTTTCAATTCCGGATTAACTTCACCTTCTGTCGGTTGTCCTCCCGACAAGAATCGGTCAATCACCACCTGGATCGCCGTATTCATCCTCTGTGCTGCTTGTAACTTTTCGGGGTGACTCTGCAGTTCGATACTGTTTACTCCGATCACGTTCTTGTTGACTTCATCCAAGTGTTGCGTTCGGAAAAGCAGATCAGGCATACATTTCTCTCTTCCGGCTACATGGCGAATTGTGAAGTCGTACTCCTGTAGTCGTTAAACCCAGCGAGCGAGCCTTCTTTGGGGGTCCTTTGCCGACTCAATCCACTCCAGCGGTTTGTGGTCAGTCCCCACAAGGAAACGTCAGTCGAGAAAGTACGGCTCCCATTTCTTCAAAATCCATAAGATTGTTAAACACTCCTTCTCTGTCGTTGAATAGTTTCGTTCAGCAGGACTCAGTACCCGACTGGCGTATTCCACAACACCGTCTTCCTGCTTCAATACCGTTCCAATTCATACATCACTCGCATTCGTTAAGACAATGAAATTCTGTCAAGTCAGGGTCAGGTGTCCTTTCGTCATCAATCGTTGGATCTCGACGAACACTTGGTTGGCTTTCTGTGACCAATGAGACTGGCAGTCCCTCCCCAGAATTCCGTACAAAAGACTCGTGAGGTCACGGAAGTTTTTGATGAAGCGGCTGTAGAACCCAACGCGACTGGAAAACTGTCGGACCGTCCTCTTCGAAGTAGGCGCCGGAATAGCCTCGATCGTCGGCAATTTCTCGGGCAGTGGCTGGACCTTCCCCCCGACCGACCTCGTGACTGAGAATTACTACCGTTTGTTTCGCCAGTTTAGACTTTGAACTATTGATCCGGAGGCCGGCTTTCTCGATCTTCTGCAGCACTGGCGAAACATGTATTGTATGTTCTGTCTCATATGTGCTGTAAATGACGATATCGTCTCCACAGATAACAGTGTTGCTCACTCTGTCCAGTACCTTCAGCATCAGTCGTCTGAACGTGAAGGGGGCGCCAGAGAGTGCGAACGGCATCCGCTCAGAGCGGCATTGGTTTTCACCCACTGTGAACGCTGTTTTTTCTCGGTCCGATTGTTTGATTGTTGTTTGCTAATATACGGACCGTAAGTCCAACACTGTAAACTCTCTGGCGTTCTGCAGCTTGTCAAAAATCGCTGCCACCGACGGTACTGCTACAACCTTATTGATCGTTATCTCGTCCAACCGCCTGAACTCGACACAAAATCGAAATTTACCGTTAGGCTTCTTTACCAGAAAGACAGGAGTGTTGAACGGGCTATGGGCCTCCTGGACGATTTCTTCCTTCAACATGTCGTTCACTTTTCGTTCAACCGCCGGCTGCAAGTGTATTGCAGTTCTGCGGTGTCCGAATGACCGAAATCTTTCAGATGCGATGGGATTTCGTGTTCGACCCAGTCACAATAGCCATACGGGTCCTGATCCATAGTGAAAAATCCCTAAAATCTGCGTGTCACTTCGTTCAGCAACTGATCGTGGCAAGTGGGCATTGATCTAGGTACATTCACTTCAATTTGTCCATACCGGGTTTTACGCTTTCTCATTAGTGGAACCACCCCATATTCCGTTACCAATTTATCATGCTTTAAATCACTCACGGCCTAAACGCGGCCAAGGAACTCCGACCCCAAGATAGTCAGATGCGTCGGGGGCCATCAATAATGGCTGTTCAACTATCTGATGAAAGATTCGAACACCACATTCTGCCGCACCATCAACATTTAGAGTAAACACGTCGAACGTTCGAGGTACCATCGGAAACTAATGTAAAATCTGTACTGACCTCGGCCTAATCAAAGAAATCGCGGCATTAGTGCATGGATATCTTGAACTAGAATCATGAAAATCTGACCCAACCCGATTCCCCTAAATATTCACCCCTCTGCACTAAACCTCCCCTGTTTCTGGCCGTTAATTGGACCTTGACCTAGACGACTTTGTATTGCCACGTCAATTTGAAAGTTGTGCGAATAGCCGGTTGTCGATCATTGTACTTTATTTGGGTGGTGCGTGCACCCCCTTCATGGAGCTCAGCTCATCCCCATTGTTTTGAACGTGTTGACTGGTCGGAAGAGCTCTTTTGGCCTATTCAGCAACAAATTGTAACCCATCCCCCGGAAACGATCTGTCGATCGAAACTGTTGAGGTTGTCTAAATATTCACTGTGATAATTTGTTCAACAGTACCGTGGCATTACGATCCAATCTTGTTTTAAATATTTGGGATCATTGGTTTATCGCTACGCGTTGCTTAACGTCTTCGTTG
This sequence comes from Paragonimus westermani, assembly GCA_008508345.1. Lineage (NCBI taxonomy): Eukaryota > Metazoa > Platyhelminthes > Trematoda > Plagiorchiida > Troglotrematidae > Paragonimus > Paragonimus westermani. The sequence goes on from QNGE01001837.1 coordinate 38,138, forward strand.
ACGATCGTAAGCCCAGTGTCATTCAAACAGTACTTCTAGGTGTCATTGATTTCTTACCTTGGCGCTCTTTTCATCAGATCCACATTCCCAAACAAAGAACAATCGGCAAAACTTTTATCAGAATTCGACGTTTTCTTTTCGAGTAGGCAAAATCTTCTTCAGTGTCCACGTGTTCTGCATGCTTAACAGATGTCGCCACGGTTCTCCTCCTGTTTCACCTTCAGAAGCGCCACTTACTCAGTCAACTTTTCCACCGCGCCTCGAAGTTCATTCAGTTCACTCGGTTCACTTGTCTCTACTTCGTTGACTGTCAAGTTGCATCGGCCAACTTTTTCAGCGTCATGGGCTGCGTGATGGGAGCAACCCTGAGCTGATCCCAGATTGTTGGTCGCACTCCGTCCAAGAACTGTGCCATCAGCAGGCGTTGTTCTGAATCCTGGTCCAAATGTGGCAGGGCTCTTGACAACGCTCCCCGTAGGGACATTGCGTAGACCGGAGCGCCGCCTCCTGTTCCAAACTGGACGTCTTTGAACCACCTCAGTGCCTTCTGGCAGTCGGCGGGGCTGTCAAACCCTGCGATCAGTGCCCCACTCGCGGTGGCTCACTCCAGCTTCGCAGGGCCCCTTAGCGCAGCATCCAGCATCGCCTTCGCCCTGTCCTTGAGCAACATCCGCATGGCTGGCAGCTTTGCGCTGTCCGCTTTCACTCCGACGGCCTCCGCCACGTCCTCGATGTCCTTCAGGAAACTCCGAACATCGCCATCCTCGAACGACTGCGGCCACGGGATCTTCATCCTCGTATCCTGGCCACGGCACCAATTGTTGTGAACCCAGAAGGCGGATGGCACAGAAGTTTAGTTGGGGAAACCAACATACGACTTACGCGTCTCAACGGGACTACGAACAGAAACACTCAATTGCGCACCACACTCGTCCGAGGATGCTCCAGTCACTTTGGACACCATGTCTCAGTTCCGTCACGTGGCGAAAGCCATTGTACGTGGTGCTGTCCGCTAATGATCCTTCCCGTGTTTCTCCCGCACTTATCCCGCGATCATTTCGATCCATGCTACTTCTGAGTAGTGACGTAAGTAGTATGGTGTGACCGTCTGTCCTCACTACAGTGGTATTATTAGTGGAGCTCACCAATTTGTAATGCACAAGTGAGTTTAAGTTCGCTTACTGACAATTGTGAAATCCAACGACTATCGCAAACATTATTTTTGATAGTCCCATTTCATTGTAGTGTTCTGACAATTACGTTTTGAACAAGCTGTTAATTTGATATGCGCACCCAGAAGCTTACAGCACGACTCGCTAGTTTGGCGTATATTCTCCGTACACTCTATTTTCCAGGGTGAAGTGTAATACACGAGTGTGATTACGCATGCTGCCATATTGTTGGCGCCATTTCTCCGTGTGATAGCGATCAGATTCCATTAACGCATACACATTCGAGAGCACCAGACTGACGTGGGTGGTCATCCCTCATCTCTGCGATCCCCAAAAGCTTCACAAAAAAGGAATGCTATTTGGGTTGATTCTTGATGTGTACAGTTCTGCGTATCATGCCTTAGATCAGTGGCTAGTAAAGCTACTGGGACCCGACGAACCACATTTGACATTATTTTCTTCGAAAGAAACCTCTGGCCCCGTAAACACAGACGATTATGCGAATATCAGAAATCATAAAATGGATTCCTTAGACGTAACCTCGTTGTTAATTAACGTACCATTAAGAGAAAGGAGTGATTATCTTTGCGTTCACACCGAGAAAAAGAATCTGAACGTCAGCATTCCTATCGGTAAGCTAAATGAAGTTTCAATATCCCGCAACCAAAAAGTAGATTTCAAATTCAACGGGAAGCTATGTAAACAAAATGATGGCGTAACAATGGGTTCCGCTTAAGGCCCGCTGCACGTGGATATTCGTGGCCAAACTAGAGGTTAATGAACTGCGTCGCATAGCTTGTTACGTCACGTAGATGATACATTTTTACTGACAAAATGATGGTGATTCCTAGACTCTACTATCTGACTTCAGCCGCACGCATCCAAACATTCTGTCCACTATCGAAGCAGAGACAAGCAACCGATTAGCGCTTATGTTTGTTGCCATGCGTTGAAGAATGAATGGATCATTTCAACATTCTGTATGACAATCACTTGGACCGACAAGTACATGCGCCTTTTCAGCTCCGTTCCGCTGAAGTACAAACGAAACATTGTTTGCTGTTTATCAGACAGAGCCTGTAGAGGACTGGAACGTTTCTGTACAGAAAAGTGCCTATTTTTCACAATAATTAAACCAGAAAAACTGATTATGGGACACCGATGTTTGTTGCAAAGAGACCGGGAAAGCGAGCTGTAAGCAAAACACAACAGAAGCAAAGCGCGACAGACCAGTAGCTGACGACCGGAAGGTGCAAGTGCAATTGTGACCTTGGGCGGTCGAACCAACGAGAAAATTCAGACATGCAAACCAAACAATGTCAATAGTGTCAACGGTCAAAATAAATATCAAAACAGTTGGAATACTTGGCAAACCAAGAGTGTCTCTACAGATGTCCCCCAGTGAAGACTTCACGCTCTAAAGCCCTTGACAAAAGCAGAAGAAAACAGAGCTGGTGACATTGAAGCTACCGCGGGTTGAGAGGGGGAGCAGCGTATTCAAGAACAGCTACGTACGCCACGTTGAAGAAAGTTGATAACGTTGAAGAGGAGTCGGTCTGCTTGCAATATCCGGAATTGTTCATGCGTCCCTAAGGTGGTGCTGGCGGACAGGGCTACCCAACCCACCAAAACTCGAGGAGACAAAGATGGGAGGTGGGCTTTCCCCACTGCTGCAACGACAGACGAGAGTGTGTTCTCCCCCCACGGTGCTCTGCGCGTCACCTGCAACAGAAAGAAATAAGTATCTGGCGAGCAAAATTATATACAGACTCACCATGTAACCTTCTAGTGTTTGTTGCACTTCACGTATTGCTTTACAAAAATTTCTTTGTTGTTTTTTGCTTTTCGGTTTTTGTCTCTCTATCTTTAAACTGAGAAGGTTACTGGAGAAGATAAAAAAACTATGTATGATAAACAGTGTCTACAAAACGCGCTGGAAAGTGGACGTGACGTCCTAATCGCGTTTGGCGCGGGTCAGGTGGCGTGGGGGCGACTGGCAAATTGGGCGGTGTAGGGGCGGGCGCTATCACGGACGGATGCTGAAGGACTCGGGTGATATCGTCATCTACATAGGCGACCTTGGGGCGATCGATGGAAACGGTGTCACGACGACCATTACAATCGATCGTAAAGTGCTTGGGTGTTCGTCGAAGCACCTTGAAGGGGCCCGAGTAAGGTGGCTGCAGCGGCTTGCGTACATCGTCGCAACGGGCGAGTACAGGTGAACAAGTGGCCAAATCCTTGTGCATGTGCGCTGGCCTGTTCCGTTCTCGAGGGTGTGTGGACTGAATTTGCTGCATGTATTGCGACAGTGTCGGAGCAAAGTTCGAAGGAAGGGAAGAAGTTTTAGGATGAAGTGAAACAAATGCACCAGGCAAACGCAGCGTACAGCCATAAAGAAGTTCTGCTGGTGTGCTTTGGATGTGTGCTTTGTGCTGAGCATTCGAAATGCGATCCGCGGTCCGTCGTAATGGTTGCAAGGCATCCGTAATTGGCCACTCAACGTTTCAAGAAGGCGTTCAGGACAGCCTCAGAGGAGCAATTCCTAAGTAGGATGGCATCTGGCCACCTTGAAAATCGGTCAACACAGGTTAAAATGTAAACGTATCCACGTAAAAGTGGCAAAGCTCTAACTAAATTTAAGCGAACGCGGGATAACCTAGCATCTGAAAAACCGAATGAGGGAATTGGGCTTCGTTTATGCTTATGCACCTTGGAACGCTGGAATTGCAGGTAATCACGTGCCCAACTACGAACGTCTGAGCTGACTTTAGGCTAGCCTAATTGTAGCTCAAATACCAGGGTGCGAGAGATTATGTAGCTGTTTGAAGATAGCACGCCGGTACGCTAGTGGCTCTACACGTACTGGAATACCTGTAGTCATATCGCAAAGAATGGTTCCCTCTTCATTAGGCAGAGGAATGGTGCTCAGCTGCGGCTAGGCCGCTAAGATCAACGAAAGCAGGTGTGACCAGGGTGGCGTGGACGCGCAAAAGAGCGTCGGCGACAGGGTTGAGGGCATCTGAAACATGCCGTGTGTCGCTGGTAAACTGCGAAACATATTCCATGTGTCTGAGCTCCCTGGGGAGTACCTGCCTGATGATGAAGCAAGTACGTACACCAAGGGTTTGTGGTTCGTAAACATAATGAAGGGACGACCTTCCAGTGGATGGCGGAAGTGGGTAATACCTGGATAAATAGCAATCAATTCTCTTCTAAACGTGCCTTACCGAGACTCAGCAGGCAACAAGCGTTTGGAGAAGAAACCTAAGGATTGCCACTGGTCGTTGACAAGCTGTTGTAGTACGGCACCAACCGCTACATCTGAAGCATCAGGGAAGAGAGAAAGTAGAGCTTGAGGGTCTGGGTGGGCTAAAAGAGTGGCATTGGATATAGCCTTTTTAAGCTCTACAAAAGCTATGCGCACTGCGTCCGTAAAATTGAATTTACGCGTACCGTCTCGAAGTAAGTCCCTGGGGGGGTTGTAGAAGTTGCGCACGATGAGGGATGAACCGACGACAGTAATTTACTAGGCCGGCGAAACGTTAAATTTGTTTAAATGAAGCTGGCTCAGGAGAACCAATGACAGCACTTACCTTTGCTAGTAAAACTTGGATTCCAGAAGGTGAAATAACGTGGCCTGAAAATTCTATCCATTCCCAGTTCGCAATTAGTTGGGTTGACGGTTACCCCGTGTTAGACTTACATGGCAAACAAGCAACGTAGATGTTGCACATGTTTTTCTTCGGAAGAACTGGCCACCAATATGTATTCTAAGTAAGAGTAAACGAAATCCAGTCCTCTGCATACTTCACGGATAAAACGCTGGAAAGTTTGTGCGGCGTTTGTAAGGCAGAATGGCGTTCGAAGTATTTCGAACTGACCAAAAGGCGTGATGACTGCCATTTCGGAGATATACGCCTGCACTACTGGTATCTGGTGGTAAGCGCGGACCGGATCAATCTTACTTAACAAAGTTTTGCCAGAAAGACAGGCTGTCAAATCCTGGATGTGAGGGAAGAGATACCTATCAGGGACGGTGATCTAGTTGAGGTCATAGTAATCGCCAAAAGGGCGCCAATCACCTGATTTCTTGGGAACCATATGGAGAGGGGAAGCTCATGGACTTTTAGAAGGACGGATTATTCCTAGATCGGACATGTGTTCAAACACCGCACTAGATGTTTTAAGTTTGTCCGGGGCCAGACATCTTGGCCTACACGACATCAGTGGACCTTTGGTCTTAATATGGTGCGACCAAGTAGAGGTGACCGGGAGTGGCTCGTTCGTGGATCAAATTAGCTGTGGAAAAGCCGAGAATAGAAACGCGTAAAGTTTGGAAATCTCAAGCTGAAGGATAATAGGACTGGTGGCCCCTGTGTTGTAGTGACACCACATTCGACGTCCCCAAAATTCTAAACTCCACGCGACGTGAGAGTTGCCTTGCAAATACCACCGCGCCTGTTCACATTACCTTGTATATGCAAACTTACTACAAACCACTAGCATCAAAGTTAGTGGGCCGGTATAAGTATCGCAGTTTTGCTCGTACTTGTGTAATGAATCCACACTACCTCTACTCCTATAGGTTACATTCACTAAGATAACAGTGTTGAGCTATTACCGTTAGGAACGCCGCTTAACCAGCCTAACGCTTGTTTGAATTCTGAAGGTCGACTGGAATTTTCCCTCGACGCACTCTTCCATTCTAGCGGCTGCTGTGCGGTTGCGTTCAAGGTGCTCTCACGTCCAGCTCCCTAGCACCCCTTAATTGTTACGTTGAAGTCTGTTGTGGACGGTGAGTAAATCAATAAATACAGTTTGTTTGCAGATTCATCGTTCTCTCCCTGCGATTCCGATTCGCGGTAGCATCAGGTCGGAGAAACTCTGGGCGTACGAATCAGGAACTAGCACTACAGTGTATGTTTGGGTGCCGTTGGCGCTAAGCTTTGCATGCGAAATTTTCGCCGGAGACCAAGGTCAAGCGTGAGTGAGCGTTGGCCGTAGCTGAGAATTGGCGTGCCGTGAGCGGCACAAAGCATAGGCAGAGAAGTGGGGTTCGTCTCGCCGGATCGTAGGGAACCACTCTGACGTCCACTCCAATGTTGACCAGGAAGGTGCTCCTTGAAATTAAATCCGTAATATGAGAGCGGCAACTTCTGGGGGCGTGTCGTCCACGTTTGTCGCCATTACGGGCCGGCTTGAGCGTTTCCCTGATTGATAGGTTTGCATGGAGCGACGCAACGCTTCGTCCGACTGACGACCTTGCTATGATACCAGCACAATTCACCCGACGTCTGAGGACAGTTGCGCGGGGATTTACTCCTTCGTCGACGGGAGGAGGAACGTGTCCTGAGGCGGGCGAAATCCCGTCGATGGGCTGCTATCTCCGCTCAAGCCGTACGCCAGCCATCGGGTGGCGGACGAGATGAGTGCTGTGTGGCTGAAAAGCTTGGGATCTCAGGACCCTTGGCCGTACGATTCGTCACCGCTGTAATGGAGATAGGGAAGATGGTGCAAAACGGTCCTAAATCTCATCAGCGAGTTGTGCTGCGTCCAACAAAGACGGGGACTTGGCTGCTGTGAGAACAGCTTGCGTGTTAATCGGAAGGCATTGCATCCACAACTCCTTGAGGAGTATCTCATCCACGGATGAGGGGCCCTGCAACTGTTGCATTCGAAGCAACAGATCAGACGGTCGCTTATCTCCCAATTGCAGATCTCTAAAGAGCTGTTGTAGCCGAGATTTATCAGACGATGTGACCCGTTTGATAACGGCTTCCTTAAGGGCTTCATATTTGTGTTCGGTGGGTAAATTCAGCAGGAGGTCACGCACTTGCATCGTAACATTCTTGGGAAGCCTGGCCAAGAGTTGGTTAAATTTAGCCTGATCTGCCGTAACGCATTGATTGTGGAACTTCGCCTCTAAGTGCATAAACCACAAAGCGGGTTCCATACCTAAGAACTGTGGAACAGTAATTGTGACTGCTCCGACCATCGGTTTCTGTTCTGTGTCTATTGCAAAATAAGGCAGAAATTTATATAGGTATATATATACTACAATGACCAACAAAAATTTACGTATATATGAACGAATTAAATTAAGTAAAAATCCAAAGTTCAAAGCGGTTTGCCGGAATTAAGAGGTTTCGGTTCAATAATTTGCCACAGTCAACCAGAAAGAAAAATTGCTGAAAGAAAATAGATTATCAACCGGGCTCACCAAATTGTAGAGGGCTGGAACGTTTCTGTACAGGAACGTGCCTATTCTCCACAATAATTAAACCAGAAAAACTGATTATGGGACAACGACGTTTATTGCAGAGACCGGGAAAGCGAGCTGTAAGCAAAACACAACAAAAGCAAAGCTCGACAGACCAGTAGCTAGCGACCAGAAAGTGCAAGTGTTTAATTGTGACCTTGGACGGTCGAACAAACGAGAAAATACAGACATGCAACCAAACAATGTCAATAGTGTCAACGGTCAAAATAAATAGCAAAACAGTGGGAATACGTGGCAAACGTAGAGTGTCTCCACAAGCCTGAACACTGCACATCAGGTACTTCACAAGATGATCTCTAACACGTTCTAGTCTGTTAGGCCAAAGTTGGATGAACATGTCCGACCAAAAATGAGCTACAAAGTAGTTCCGATGGTGGATAAACGGCCTGTTTTCATCAGTCTGTCTAACAAGAGTCAGGTTACTACTGAGATTTTCACAGGTCGAGTTTCTAATGCATCTGAGTGTCTGTCCTGTGGCAAGGGTTATCTTGTTTTTCAACGCCTGCCCGGTACTGTAGTGGATCGAACCAGTATATAGAAACTCAGGTGTGAACAGAAAGTCGAAATCTGATGAAGAAGGAAAACAGATAACTCACAATAGTTCGTGGAGGCACGTTGGCTTAGTGTTCCACTACACCTAATGAAGATTCCCCACTGATACTGCTTGTCGTGTGTCCCCCAGATAGTCTCGAGGTCACGACCGAGATAATTCCAACGAGAGGTAAATAAAGTTGCTGAACTAAACGGTTGATTTCGTTGAATTCTAACTCTTCCAAAGATTTGTACGCCACCGACCTGAACGTGAACAGTAAGCAGAACTCGCGAACTCGGGAGTGCGATATTCAAATTATTGATTACTCTGTGTATCGATTAACCTCGTTCAAACATCATGTGTATATGCGAGGTTGAAGAAGATGAAAAGGCATGAATAACAATAAAAAATAGTGTACAAGACGCTACAGTACTGGTGCCAGGCCTCAACGATAGCCTGTCTAGGTTATCCTCGTTCTTTTGTGTTCATTCCCTCGCTTGTTGTTGTCAAACGAGTAACGTTGGGAAAATCACAAGGTGGCTATCAAAAGAGATTCGTGAACACCTACCGAAACCGCTTCGTATCGATTAGAGAAAACCTAATTCCATTGCTATCGGTTCCTACTCAATTGAAATTAGCTATCATACACATCCGGATGACCCTTCATCAGGCTCATTCCGGAGCTATCAAGATGCGATTGTTGACAACAACGGAGGCTACCGCCAACGGACGCTACAACCCTTGTCTATGTGTCCAAAAGCATTTCGTACAAACCTTTTGCCTTCTTTTGGCCAATTATATCATAGCCATTCGAAACCCCTGCAAGTGCGCACCACTTGATACTGATGAGCACGTGTCCCTTGAAAGCCACGTGGCACACACTCAGGCATTAACCAAAACTACAATTCACCTCCACCAGACTGCGGTCGACATTAATTCTGTGATTTTTGATGAACCATTAAAGCTGTCTTGTAGTGCTAGATCCTGAATTCGTACGCCCAGAGTTTCTCCGACCTGATGCTACCGCGAATCGGAATCGCAGGGAGAGAACGATGAATCTGCAAACAAACTGTATTTATTGATTTACTCACCGTCCACAACAGACTTCAACGTAACAATTAAGGGGTGCTAGGGAGCTGGACGTGAGAGCACCTTGAACGCAACCGCACAGCAGCCGCTAGAATGGAAGAGTGCGTCGAGGGAAAATTCCAGTCGACCTTCAGAATTCAAACAAGCGTTAGGCTGGTTAAGCGGCGTTCCTAACGGTAATAGCTCAACACTGTTATCTTAGTGAATGTAACCTACAGGAGTAGAGGTAGTGTGGATTCATTACACAAGTACGAGCAAAACTGCGATACTTATACCGGCCCACTAACTTTGATGCTAGTGGTTTGTAGTAAGTTTGCATATACAAGGTAATGTGAACAGGCGCGGTGGTATTTGCAAGGCAACTCTCACGTCGCGTGGAGTTTAGAATTTTGGGGACGTCGAAGGTGATCTCACTACACCTTATTAAGGTAGAATACATCGCCGCAAGACTAAACTAAAGCAGAATATAATAAAATGTAATGCACACTCTGAATATAATAAATGTCTTACTGAACTGTTTTGGTCGGTGTACGTTCAGTTTGTGTCCGTAGACACGTGAATAACTTCGCGCGTCGAGTACGCTGTATCATGCTCCTGTGAGCGTAGCCAAATTCTCCCACATCCAAATACACAACCCGAGGTTTGGGATTTAATTAGGTATGGAAACCCGAATGACTCATCTTCAATGTTGTGCCCCTCACTCTCGGTGGTCATACCATCGTGGTTCTACTTATTGTCTATTTTTTAAAAAAAACCTCCTTACTTACGCTACGTCTATCTACTTGTATTCACCTATCGGTTAAGCAACAAAGCCCATTATTCGTCAGTTTCTGGTAACCTTAATGGCACGAATCCGAAGTCGGATATGACGCGCGTATCGATTGCCACACAACTGTGTAACGGGAACCAAAATCAGGAATACGGACCAATTCACGAGAGCTCCTATCGGAACGCTTACCTGAAAACAAGTCTCTCAACCGAGATGGTTTAGCGAACGGTATCAGCACACCGCTGAGCCACAACCAAGCTCGCTGGTACCGGAATGTAGGCGTACTTCAGGTCAACTTAACAGGCTGCATCATCCACTGCTTCAGCACCACAGTCCGCGACCAATGGGACCTGATCTTTGACCAACTTTCAGTATACAACAATCAGCACAGATGCACAAAGTAAGAATACGATATAGCAAATTATGTCACCGCTGTAATTTCCTCTCTAAATAGTGAATACTAAAAGGTTGCATTCATTTGCGGAACAAGTTCACAAATTAGTAGAAGAGAGAGTGAAATCAAATAACAGTGTAAATCCTCATGGCAATCGATAATCTGATGACTTTGTAACGCTGCAGATGGCAAAAATTAGCTAACTCACTTTGTCTTCTCACCATCCTTATAGACCAACCGTCAGTTATTAAGTTGTAGCTACCCAAGCAGAAGAACACAAGCAACGGTCTTGACTAACTTGCTTGCCACAACAAAAATGCCACCGCAAGAGTGCGCATGCTTTTTGCCACGTGATAGGTGGAAAGTGTAGTTACTGTGATTCTTTTGGTGTTCTTTTGATCTGACACTTATGGTTGACATGTCTGAGAACCAGCTTGTTAGCCTTGTTATTTACGTGTCCACGCCGGTACCTACTTTGACAGTCCGTATGTGATACGTCAACGTGGTTCAACGGTTATAACCTTCCACTAAACATTCCAAACGCCGACTTAGATAAACTGCTTTGTTTATTCATTGCAAGCCAAACAGGGTTGGTCCGAAGTTGCTAGTATCGCTACTACCCTTCCTCTCTTTCCCTCTCACACGTTACTCTGCCGTTATCTCGCGTGACCATTGGCCACAGACATCGCCAAATCACAAACCAACAAGCTCTGACGTATAGTCACGCCACGGGACCTCTCAGGCTAGAAAGCAAGGAAACAACACTTCCGCTTATGTCCGTCACATGAAGTAAACGATACGAGGTACTGCCAAAAGGATTGTTCGACTCCCAGAATTGTATAGCATCATCTGGCAAACGAATTGCGAGTTAAGTACTGTCCTGACATCATTCCATTTTCTATCTGTGTATTTCACATTTATGTCAGTGTAATCGGTAAATCAAAACAGTCCAATTACAACTGTATTCTCAAAATGTTGATAATCCAAACGTTTTATTATGTCGGTATGTTGTTCGTGTATATCCGACACCCTGCAAATTGCTTGTCATATGCGTATTTTCATTGAGGCCACACATGTTTTGATTATAATTAACTTGCACCAATACACTCAATATCACGTCGAAGGTTGGAGGTCAGTACACGGTGGACAGCCACACTCATATTCTTTTTTGCTTTGTCCTGTTATGTCGTGATTCCTGCATCTTGCAGCACCGGTTCTGGTTTAAAATATTTAGCCGGAACATTCGTTCTAAGTGTTCGCAGTCACCGGTACAATACATTCACTATCTCTTAATAGCTGCAAACCGTCCAACGCAATAGAATCCACAACCATCACATACGGGTGCATCAGTAAAGGGTATTTATATCGTCCGTGTAAAGTTCTGTTTCCACGAGGAAAACCAATGAAACTGACAAGTCCACCAATTCGGTGCGTACACACACTATTTGTAAATGTTTTCAACAGGAAACTACGAGCAAGATTAGAATGCAAGTAGTCAAGAGGTCTTACTGGTAGTGTTTGTAAACTTCAGCTAGTTCCTGATCATCATCATTCATTACTCCCGGTAACTGTGCCTCGGATTAGTGTTGGTCCTGGTAGTAATCAGTAGGTAAGAATCTATAGAAAAAGAAGAGAAAATAAACAATAAAAAGGATTGAAAACTTCGCAGATACATGCTAACCACTGACTGTGACGCCGTCATAGTGTAGTGGTTTCAACCAGCGATGTGGATGATCGCGAATTCCCCAACTAAGGTAGGCGGTACTTGCGCACTTGCTGAGCGGAACGTTCAGAGCTTTCAGAGCCCATAACCGCGTTATCGCCTGGCTGCCTTGCGGTTTCTTCCAACCAGCAACGGCCATAGTAAACAATACAAAGTGTGATAGACTCTCTGTCAATATACGGAGTACACGATCCAATTGGTGCAGACTGCTTTCTCATTACCTCGGTAACTAGTCGCGAGCATCTACATTTCTCAAATGCACACCAACAGACTGTACTGTTACTCACAAAGTCAGGCCGTTTGCTACAGGCTAGCTGCCGGAGATAACGGTGATCATATACCGAGAGTCAGTGTGCATCTTCTGCAAGAATCGGTCAGGCGTCTGATTTTAAACTGAGCATAAACTAGAGGGAAGGCTAAACATCAGTCGTATGAGCAAGCCAGAAGCAAGTATGTTACCGGTGACGCGAAAAAATGAACAACCTCAAAAGAACTAACACGTTTGGACACAATAGAGAGACAGCAATTGTGCGTCCCCTGAAACCAGGGCTCGAGGTGTACTCGCAATTCCTAAATTACTGTATACACTATACAGTAGGCGAATCAAAATTATCTCCGAGTCATTACACAAGACGTTAGATTAGTAGTATCGTCCTTTATTGTTCTCCACATTTTTGTATTCAATGACAAGCAACAACAAAAATTCATTTCATTCACGCGGTCCTGGATTTCCTTATTCTATATTATGTATACTGGGATTGAAATGAACCACCTTCAACCCATTTGAGTGCTGCTTTCAAGTGTTTATTTTAATAAGCCAGTGAATGATTAAATACGAAGCCGTTAAACTTGCTTCACACAGATGGGACAGGGTAGTGCAACTCGAGAACTGTATTTTAAAGACATGTATTTTAAGTTTCGCACTTTGATTTTTGTAGCCAAACTCTTCAGTAATGAGGGGAAAGTGACATAACGATGAGCTACTGACCTAGGGATTTTGTGAACCAATTATTCATCGATCAGTTTTTAAACTCACGTGGTCTTTCACTTGGATATCCGTCGAAAGTTACTTAATCGTGAATACATTTTGAATTGATGCATCGTAGTCACTCGAGTGCTGCGTGCAGTGAGGATGCCACATATTACACTGGAAAGCCGATCTTTTTACCCGGATGGTGGAAAACATTGAGAGTGAGTCAGCGCTGGCTGCTCTCTGCGTTTTTCTTATTCAATGTATTGGGTACGGTACTGTTTTGTGCCTCTATTACGGATGACAGATACTTCGAGCACACGATGACACTTGTCGGAATCAAACCGAAAGGCTATTCGGATCAGGCTGTTCCGTACAATTTATCGGTAAGTGCAGCTAACATCCACACTTTTCGACCGTTTTCTGGGTCTTAGGACTTTAGGAAAGCATTAGCGTTGCCCTCACTCAATTAGGAAGTATCGTTCTATTGTGTACTGTATAACATCGTTTTGCGTCCATTTTTGCGTTCACTGTGAACTTTGATGGTCTTAAGCGAGCTGACCAACGGCAACAAATGGTCCTTTTTTCAGGAAAATGGTTAATTTAAACGAGGGGGGTTACAAAAGAAGCCGAACGACACCTTCGATATACGTGCCTACCGGAGCGGCAAATGTTACAAAACCCTGTATAATTACTCGCACTTACTATTCATAACAGATTTAGCTACACTAAATCGGGTGATTGGAAGAGGTTTTCTGCATCTCAGAAATTCCAGCGAACCTGTTTCTTCTATTCTATCAAAATAGATGCCAACATGGTCAGATTGCGATAACAAAGATCACATGAAGCTAGAAAGCAAGCCGCGCGAAGATGAGACGGTGTATTTATTCACACAATAGACAGTTGGTTTATATGTACAACAACAATCGTTGGCTTTTAACTCCTGTTAAAGAAGCTAGTGTGAATCCTTCAACGTGACGAGTAAGAAAGGTTTGAAACCATTGACTAACGTTTCATGTAGCAATGCTAAGGTTATAATTCACCGCTCTGTAGTTGATTTGGGTAGTAGCTGATCAGATCGAAATAACCCAGAAAGGCTAATCAGCGGAAAAACGAAACTCGAAGAGGCCTGCACAGATAGACTGAGAGTATACTCGGATGCATATGAAACTAGGGGGCGAGTAAGGCTGGATCCAGATGCAATTCTATCCATCAGAAATAAACAGGCTTGATAAAGAATTTTACGTCTGGGAGGACAAAATTCCAATAGTGAGGATAAAAATGCACTCAGTTCTACAGCGCTTCGATTGTGAAACATGAGCGAAACTTTGTCCACTGGTTCACGAGAGGAACGAGAGAACTACTCCGTAGGTGGCATCATGCAGTGGTTTTTCCAACTCGTTAACTTTTAAGAGGGAATGATTATCCTGAACAATTCATTACAAAACATTGTAGCAATAATGTTGAGCCATTCGACCGCCTGAGCAAAAGCGAAAGCCTTGCTTTGCTACCTCGTCCTTTGAAGGCGATCTAGTACTTAGCTGTCAGTCACATTTCACAACCCACTGTAAAGAAAGTGCCCTGCCTCAGCATCTTTCTCGTGGTTGTCGGGCCCGCACTTGATCTCTCACCATGAGATGTGCGGTGCCTGCTCATGCCCAGAGTATGTGCGGGTATTTTCACCCTGCTGACGTGCATCAGATTATGATAGACGCACAACAGGATGACGTAGTAAACTGTCAAAGGAATACCATCCAGTCTATCGGCGTGCAGTATCACGGCCTAAAGTCCTGGATACAAAAACAGCGAAGTGGTTTTCTGCCTTAGTTTTGTAGTTCAACTGGCAGAAAGTCTGCTGCGTTTGAGTGTGTTTTTCTCTCATTGATTCGAGTCGGTCCGAAACCCAAATTTTACACAAATTCGTCTCCTGTTTGATGACGTCACACGGGTGAAGAATTTGGCCCGGTCGTTCTGGGCATATTACTCTCTAAGATGCATTTAGAAACTACTCGCAGATTCTGAAACAGTGATTACCCCACCGATCTAGCAATCGGATTTAACTGCATGGAGTGGTAAATGGTCACCCCTCAAATTAAATCAGTCCGGCAAAACGACTATCTTTTAAAGAGCAAAAACAACCTGGTCGGTAGAAGCTCAGATGCTCGGTTCATGTTGGCGCAAAATGAGTGAGCTGCAACAAAATGACACCAAGTTTCCATCGCTCCTGGATTCCTTCGAGCGTACGCATGGGTTAGTGACATTCACCAACGCGGCACCGCGGCTTATCCATTTGGGATCGATTCAGTTTGACTTCAAGCACCCTGCAGGGGGGCCATGATGAGTGACCATGTGAAACCTGTATTAGAACGTCTGCTGTCCTCGAGCCGCCCACGTCGGCGTCAAAAACGTAAGTTTTGACGATAAGAACGGCACCAGCACCGAGCGGTCCAGTACAAAATGTGTAAAACCATGTAGAGTCGTCACGTTCGCTGGTGTTTATAACCAGTAGTCCATCGCTTGATCCGTAAGATGCAACAGGGATCCGTTGGCAAAGTTTGGGATAAAGTTGGTGGTCGGCACGCAGATCGTCGAGGAAACGAAGCGAACCTGAACGGCTTTTGATACAACTGGGGCATTCTTTGCGGAGGGAGGAGTGCAGCGAGGACGAATGGTTGCACTATACTACTCACACCACCACTATTCATTAGAGACAACAGCATGGATTTTAACGTCGACATGACCGCGGGACAAATACAGGAAATATACGAGAAAGATCATTGGAGCGCAGCATCGCATGGATGGCTCTCGCTACAGAAAGAAACTGAGCATTGGTGTTCATAGCGACAGGGACGTCCAGAGACCATTGTCGTGTGCAAATGAGTTTTTTTGTTCGTAGTCCTGTTAAAGTGCACAACCCGTGTACTGGTTTTCCGGATAAGAGATCTATGTGCCACCCGCGTTCTCGGTTCACAACACTAGTATGGGCAGTCCGTGACCGTTCGTAGACGGCTGACTGTTGCAATTCCCTGCTCTGATGTAAGATAGGTATTGGATAGGATCTAGCTGGTAACAGTCCGTTCGCAGTATGGGTCTCAGTAGTTCCAATCGACTGACGTTAACGATGCATTCTGTTGGCTTGATCCTTACGTTGGCTTCATCAGTGCGACAGAGTATTGCCAGTATTCACTATCCACGCTGGTTTCTCGTCTCGCCAGGCAATAGCGTCATTTGGTGTGCCAGTGGATCAGAATATCTGTAGCGAAATTTGTCTATGGGAATTTGAAACAATCTTACTGACGTGCACAGCCCAAATGAACAAAAGGTCATATCGGAGACGTTTCATAGAATGTTGAATTTCTTTAAGCTAGAGGAATTTTCACCTAGGTATTGGGAACAGTGGTCTCAGAATATAGCCGATTGGCTGTGCGGCAACTTCATGAAAGTAATTTTTTGTGATCTTCCCACATATTTTCAGCCTGTGGTTCAGCTTTATTCGGCAGCCATCACTAAGTTCCGAAGTCTCGCTGTCACTTTTCGTAACAAACATGACGAAGAATTCGGACGAGCAAATCAAAAAATGTAGTAAAATCTGCCTTTGTTATCCATCAACAAACATCACTAGACCGGATCCTGAACTTCAGGAAGACCGGTTTACACCCTGATTTCGGCACAAGTGGATCTGCCAGTAACATACAAACAGCAATTGGTCAGCTGACACCGTCTGAACCTCTCCGCACCAATGCTGTTCAGCTCCAGGAAATCATCTAACTGCCCGGAAACTTCCATTTATAGAACCAACGGATACTAATAGAGGGTTATGTACCATTACTGTCTCATTTCATTTCATTTGAAACGTGTTATACTGAAGGATTTTTGAGACGGACCATTTGCGGCAAGGAACTCGAAGTTCGTCTGGCTTAGGCAGGCCCATGGGTTTAGTGAATCTGACGCACTCCTCGCTTTGACGGAACGGACATACCACGTATCAACAACGAAATTCGGCTACATCCCCAGACGTCAGTCGTTGTATGCACACTGGAATTGAGTACAAATTGTGACCGGTATTTCTGCAGCCTTTCTTGATATCCACCCTTTCTCTTGCCGACATGACAATATTTTGGAGCGGACTCGAAGATCAGTTTAAACTCACTACGTGGTAAACAATGGCTGGTGGAGTGTTTTGTGGTGTGGCATATTTGAGAGAATGGTTCGGCCGCGCTTGCACGTTGGGTGTTCTCGAACTGGTTTCTGAAGCTAGACCATAGACTATTCCGTATGTATCCCCTCAGTCTCATGAACACCTACAAACGACAAATCTGGCCTCATCAGCGCCTTTCGCAGCAAGTCTGTAGCTAACGTTAGAAAACCAGTGGTTCTTCAAGTTCTCTCCTAGTTTGCCACGAAGTTCTAGCGCGCATCATTTCCCCGTAGTTGTGAGATGAAAGTTCGACAGAAGATTTGGATTATCCACCACAGTTACTCGAAGATATATCGGAAAAGTTTGCGGTAATAATATTTTCTCATAGGCAATACGGAGCGATTTGGATGAGGACTGCACTGCTGAATACTGTACCTCAGTTGAAAACGTCCGACACGATGCTCAACTTTGTCAACATCGCTGAGACAACCATTTCTGAGTTAACCATTCGATGGCAGGTGGCTCCACTGTAAAATAAGTTGGCAGTAACGATAGGAAGAAGTATAATTCGAATACCCATAGGGAACTACATTTAGACTGAATAAAACTGACATAATTCCAGCAGACAGAAGATTCTAGTCCGAGTTTTGATAAGTCCCAACATTTTTTCACACAGTTCCTATTATTCACGTACGTTGGGTACACTATTACTTACGTCACATAAGTATTTTTATTGAAGTTACTCATCGTCTGACTTTTGTCTAACTTCAATAACCTCATGCCACGGGAAAAGGACATGCGAATTCTGCAAACGTTGCAACAGCTAGGATTGTATGTATCGAGGATATGACGTTGAGCTGGCAACGTTTCCGACGATTCATTACAAAATGTTCTCACAAACTTGATGAATGTTGATAAAGCTTCGCTGAATAAAGTACCAGTTCACTCTCGTCCTATACTGCTACCTTGATGAGGTGGTTGGGCTTGCAAACTATTTTGATCCGGCGGTCTATGCTGACTAGGACTCCGGTCCTGCTAGGTGCAACTTTGTCAGACAGGCCAAAGGGGGAGCATTCAGACGAAAAGCAGTTGCACTCACAAGATTGTATGTCGCACTACTGACCGCGTAGGAGTGCTCAGGTAGTGAGGCATACAGCAGAACTATTTTTATAGTTGTGGCATTGCTGTCTTCCGTATCAGGAAGAACGGGGTTAGAAAAGGTACCCTCAAAAAACTAGCACTCTGATCGCCCAACGGTTGATCGTGACCGCCGACGCATTATCCAATACGGTCAAAAAGCATCAAAGATCTTTCAAAAGCCCGATGTAGCTTCGAGTACATCCGCTGAGCGCAGAAGTGCTCAGAATCAGACATTATTTTCTTATTCACTGCGCCCTCGGGTTAGGCAAGCCCATCACTGCCAAGTGAGTCAGACTCTTGAGTCATTAGCTCCGCGTGAGGTCCCCCGAGGAAACCCTATATCCTGATGTCTCGCAGGTCAGACTTTTGAATCAGACGCTCGATATTGGGTCCCTCAATTCATAAGCGGCATAAGCGACCGGGAAGTATCAGAAGTTATCGTTCTCTCGACGGTGACATCACTAATCGACCACGACTTTCTCCTACTGTTTTACCCCCTATTTCTTCCACCTTCCACGTGCCTTCGAGCGATAATTGTCTCCTAAGTCCAAGACACCTGGTAAACATCGGCGCCTTCAATGTCCGCACTCTCCGACAAATCGGTCAGCAAGCTGCTCTGGGAAGTACTCTCTCAAGTCTGGAGCTTTATGTGTGCCGTGTGTCGGAGACGCGAGTCTACGATTCTAGCACAGTTACCCATTTGAGCTCACCTCTAGACAACTGTCGATCCAAGCGCTTCTGTCCCAGGGTTTCTAGTGACGCCGAAACTGAATTTCGTGGTCAAGCTGGAGTGGGAATCGCACTGAGTTCCCGAGCAGAGCAATATTTGCTCGATTGGCTCCCAGGGAACAGTCGCTTGTGCGCCGTCAGACTCAATACATCGGTGAAAGTCTGTCGACGCAAATCATAAAGGCGTTGTGTATTCATTATATCGGCGTACGCTCCGAAATACAGGTGGCACCACTCTGTTAAGAACTGTCGTGCCTGGACTCAGACCATGCCGATATGCGTGCTCGTTTCGTTTTGTCATTTACCCGGAGGACTTACGCTCGCAAATACAAGATGCTTAACTGGCATTCGAGCGATGAGGATGTAAAGAACCCTTACCAAATGGCGTTGGTGAAGAATTTGCCCAGTTAGAGTCATATGAAGGATCCTAACGAACACTGGGAACAAATCGCCGGAGCCATGAAAGCGTGCTGTGAACAGGCATGTTCCGAATGAGCTATTCAGTTTCGACAGAACTGGATTTCTGTCACTTCGATAAATCTTATGAACTAGCGTCGCTCTATCCCACCTGGTTCTGAATACGATGACGACCGTCGACAACTTAAACGCAAGCTGACTAAAAGCTTGCGCAAACACCGTGAGCACTAACTGGTCCAACAATCGAAAGAAGTGGAAAATGCCTTCTCATCTGGGAATAGAAGAAGGCTTTTCTCCCTGATCCGTGGTTGTACTGACCGTCAAATCGGTGTAAGTGAGACCATATGTGAAAAAGCTGGTTCACTTATCACCAGACAGTCGCGCAAACTTGACAGGTGGGCTGAACATTTTGAAGAATGGTTCAGGTGGCCTCAACCAGATCATGTGGACGATGGGACTCGACTGGTCAGCTACTGCATTCCAGACGGACCTCCGTCGGAAGCAGAAGTGGCCATGGAGCTCAAGTCATTGAAGCGTGATGAGGCTCCTGGACCAGACCTCCTCTCTCCTTCTCTTTTCAAGGATAGTGGAGTGAGGTTGCTTTAAGAACTGACAAAACTCCTCCAGACGATCTGAGAGACTGAAGATGTACCTCGTGATTGGTGTCTATCAACAGTCATTCCGTTTTCAAAAAGAGGGCCCGAAGTCTACGTAACAACCACAGAGGCATCAGTTTGGTGTCAGTTGCGTCCAAGTTACTCACTGGCCTCATTTTACGTCGCCTCACCAAGCCCAGAGAAAGTCGGATACGCGAAGAACAAGCAGGATTCAGATCCGGTCGGGGGTGCGTTGATCACATTCTTCCCTTACGACGGATCTTGGAACATCGGCATTCACATCGGCAGCCGACGGTCGTGGTCTTTTTGGACCTGAGGGCTGCATTCGATTCAGTTGCTCGTAACGTTCTCTGGAGCTGTCTCCTTCGCAAGGGAGTA
>QNGE01001837.1:58894-129147 GCA_008508345.1 Paragonimus westermani
TTTTATTGGAGAAACCAACACACTACTTAAGCGTCTGAGCACGACAAGAAACGGAAACACTCATTTGCACACCATACTCCTCTGAGAATACTCCAGTCGCTCCAGACACCATGTATCAGTTCCGTCGTGTAGCGAATACCATTATATATCATTCTACCCTCCAACGATCCATCCCGTATCTGTGTCGTATTTATCACGCGATTATCTCGATCCGCGATCATCTCGATCCATGCTGCTACTGAATAGTGGTGTGAGTAGTATGGTGCGACCGTCTATCCTCACTACACCTGTATCCATACCATTTCTAGTTCTCTCGCTTAGTCTTCTTTAAGACTTGTTGACCTACTTAATAACGTTTCTTTCTAGGATATTCCACGTCGCTGTTGAGGTGAGCGGCGGCCCGAGCCACAGCAACTTTGGTCAGGCTCATGGCTGTTATGATGATGATGGCGATGATGATGATGATGATCAAAGCGATATAGATATATATATATATAGGTGGCCCTGGTGTGATGATAGAGAACGCTGTTTACGGAGTTTTGTTCATTAGGACACACTGCATATTTAAACAACGTGAAACATGGATCCGATTAACACGTCATCGACCCTGTCCGGCCGTGAACAAACTTCTTGCATTATGAGTTGAACAAAAACAACACTCGTCAAATTATCACATTGAATTACCTTAATTAAAGAGCCAGTCAGCATATATGTAATCGTATGTACAAACAGGCTGAGGTATAGTGAATATTAGGGTAACATTAGGTACCAGTGAACATCAGAGAACTTTGTAAACAGAACTTTGATTCTAATCAACTGTTGGCGGCTTCATGCCGATAAGGGAGCGTACGACCGACTAATTGCGAATAAAAGCACGTGACCAAAGCTTGGTCGAATGAAAGGACCAGCTGGTACATCGTCTCATAAGGAGATCTGAAAATGTGGGCAGACTCGTAAACAAGCGTGGTTTGATGTTCAGATGAAATAATTCGGTCGTGAACAATAGGAAGTGAATAATGCAAGAGGAAACACAGTTGTGGCACAAGAAAACTGCTCGCTAGTCAAAAGGCAGTTGAATCAAGAGAATGGTCTGCAAATGAGTTTTAACAAGAGCGGAACCTGAATCAAGTGTTTCTATCCAAAAAGTGACCAGTCGTAAATGCCTATCCGACTGTGACCTATAAAAAATTCTCGTGGTCTGTTACCATTTGCCATATAGTATTTCTGTAAGCCTTAACAGTTAAGTTCAGCTCCTTGGTGTGTCACCTTTCCATTCTATTGATTAAACGCAGATTCGAACAGAGGTCGGTTTTTGGTCGAGCATGGCCAACCAGCATACTGAAAATCGGTTTGATACGCAACAGCCTGAGGTGCTCAGGATGCTACAAAGTCACATAAACGTCTCATTGGAATTGTGGGAATTCTGTGCCACGCGAGCGCACCGGGCTAGCGCATTTGGTCACACCGCGTTCGTCCTCATTACTCTTGGTCTGGCTGGCTTATTTTCAAGTTACTTTGTGGCCATTTTCAGTCGCAAACTCATGTTAACTTTGTCTATGGCTAGTCCTATTATACTTTTGGCATCATTTGCACTCGTTTATGCGGCTTCGTTGGAATACAACAACTGTATCATATCTCGACAAATTCGATACACGAATGAACAACAGTTCCAGTTTTACTCATTCAAAGGGCGTTACTTCGCACCGCATATGAAACCGAACTACCAGCCTTTGGTTGGTGTGCTTGTGGCCTACGTTTTCGGGTTCGTGCCCATGACCGGAACCGGATTGATATTGGCGTCACAGAACTCGGAAAATTTATGACTGAGAGATTTCAATACTGATAACACTCTCTTTGTGTGTTGTGTATTTGGTGCCAAGTAATGGACAAAGTATCATGCAAACGACTGTGACCATCTGCAATAAACTCATCATATCACAAGAAACGTTCATGTCCCAGGTCCTATCGTAACCGTTGGTTAGGTCAAATGTGTGGAAACTTAGTGTCGTATGGATTAAGTGTGCCTTTTTTTCTGGAAGACACCGGTGGTCCATATAATAACAGCATGACTAATAGCACAAATATTGCCTGTTCGGTTCTCGTTTAGAGCACCTCTATCCGACAGGTCTAAACAATAGAGAAATCAGTCGGACTGGATTGATGTTATCAGTCAGTCATTTGGAGCCATTTCAGTACGAAATTGTAGACAGTCGTGGGTGATAGTTTCCCCATTGTTCTCAATGGGGGGATGTCTGCGTATCACCCAGCGGGGATGGAAATCTGTTATTACTGATTATTTTATTTGCTAATGAACGGGCTTGGTGCTAGAAGCTCAAATCATCTGGACGCAACCAGTTGGTACTTTTTATTCAGCAGCTCCAGCCGGTTTACAAAGAAATAACTGAAAACAGGGTGCTGTCCTGCTCTTGTGAACTACAGGAAGATTATGAATTTAACAAAATTTTACTCGACCATTCATCAGTTCTTTAAAATGAACGTTAGATTTACAACTAACTATCGCTAATTGAGGGTCGTTACAGTGAATGAGATCTCGGTGTGAAAAGAACCATTGGTAGATGGAGCTTGTGAATGTTTATTCATAGATCTTGTTGTCCGTTATCCTTGAAAACGATCAAGAGCTGTAGTGTGGTAGGAAACAATCCGCTCTGGAATCTTAAAATTTTAAGTGAATGGAAGTCTCAGGTTAGTGACCGTTTTGTTAGCTTCTCTCAGAACGAGCTTACTAGTAACAATTTTCTCTTCCAGGCTAGTATACACAATCAGTTTAAAATACTCAGATAATGACTTTACATAAGCATCACTGTGTTGTCTACAAGAGGGAAAGGTATCTTCTTCTCGAGAAAGTACGAGAAAGATGTACTATAGGAACCCTACATTTCTAGGTTTTTTTCAGATCGACAACCGGGATATTCGTTGTGATCTGCTGGCTACAAATCACGAAAGTGTTCACTGGGTCTCTATCGAATGATATATACCTATATACACTTGCCATCATTAAGGGTGACTTCGATCTCTAGAGTGGCGCATAGTATAGTGAAGATCATCTTGTAACGTA
This sequence comes from Paragonimus westermani, assembly GCA_008508345.1. Classification (NCBI taxonomy): domain Eukaryota; kingdom Metazoa; phylum Platyhelminthes; class Trematoda; order Plagiorchiida; family Troglotrematidae; genus Paragonimus; species Paragonimus westermani. The sequence continues at coordinate 61,971 of QNGE01001837.1, forward strand.
CAGGGCTCACTAATGCTCCATGTTTCTAAGTTGTCAGACTGTAGAACACACTGGCCAGAAATGAGGTCCGAAAGGTAACTGGTATTCACATATGAAATGGTCGAATACGGAACAGGAACTATTTGTATGGGAGAAGATAGGTGGTCCTCCCCAGGAAAGCCACACGAGGTGATTGAAGCGTTAAATATTGCAACTTATTCGTAAAGATTTTTCTTCTTCTGAACGATGTAGTCCATCACAAAAGTTTCCAGTGACTACCATAAGACTGTGTGTGAGGGGACAGTGCTGGCCATAGACAAATAGCATAACGAAGGCAATGGGGATGGTGTCTGAGATGAGACCAGTGTTCTGATTTTCATCAGACTATTCATGAAGACTAGTACACTGATTAATTGTGGTCGGTTAGGAACGGAACCACACTGGCTTGGGAAAACATCGTCCGTTAAAAACTGTTTGTGGATAGTACATCTTAATAAACAATCAATTCTCTTTCATAGGCTGCTAGTGAGGCTGATTGGGCGAGTTCTGGTGGAAAAGTGCCAGTCACGTGAATAAGTAAACCCAATAGTTTGTTAAAGTTCAGGCAAACTCAAACAATTATCGTTCGGTTCCCAGTCTCAGAAATGGTAGGAAAAATATGGTTCATCACAGCCGTTAAGTTCGGAATAAACCTGATCGAACGTTCTTAAAGAAAGGGCATGATGGCGGTGCACACATATCAAGGGCACACCTAATCCAGTCGTAATGAGATAACTCAGGAAGTACGTTCGTATTTGGTAGGCTATCCGGTGAATCACCCTGGCTGATAATGAAGTAGAGTTTGGTTATTACGTCATCCTCTCATATTCTGTAATGCTTTCCTCAGCAAGTACTTCCTAAAATAGGAACCCATCCCTCGGACGGGAGTCAATGAGTGCAACTAAGGGTGCTTAGGATCAATGGTTGTCCACAGCTTTGACTTTAGTTCGGGAGGTGAATCTAACGTGATCATCTAATTTGTGATTCCCGTTTTCACATCATAGTGTTCACTGTCGTGACATGTAAGATGTGTACTACACAGAGTTAGGTTTTTGCAGGCAGGTGCTGATACAGCAGCCGAAGCGAAAGACACAGTGGTGTGCTCCGTAACCAAGTGTCGTTATTGCTAGGTCAATACGAAAACGTGAAAAGTCTACTGTGTAAGAAAATAGCCCAATATACTCGGTACTCTAATTTACTGATAACCTAGCACACAACAGATCGTTTACTATGTGCAGCATTAAAATGTTGAAATCGATTTTCTGTAGGTTAAACTTCGAGGTTAGTGAATTTCTGGGCATCAGTTATGAATCACGAGCAACGTTCAGTCAATTTTGAAAACGGGGTCGTGTATGACGATTCACTTTGTGTACACAGATAGGTACATAGGCACTGGGCGGATTATCTGGAGGCATATAACCAATCAACTGTTCGAATTACTTTCATACTGCGAAAATCGAGTCGCAAACGAAATTTCTACACTATGGGTAACAAAGCTTAACCCGTGTGTTATCTACCCTCATATATACAGTCTTTGAGCCTTTGATTCAGAATTCTGTGCATAAGATGGATAGAAATATTTGGTTCTGCATGCACAATTTAACTGAACATTACTCACTGCATCGGACAATACAGAACCAACAATTTTCTTTACATCAAACAAATGGGCAAATATAAATTACCCATATAGTCAAAATCGGACAGACATAATGTAAAATGTGGATCGTTTGCTAGTGAACAGGCTCAGTATTTCAACGATCAGCAGCGATTCAAGAAAACGCGGTTACCTTAAAAATCCCGATGACATTGCTTTCTGGGTGTATGTTTTAATGTTCGTTCACCTTTTCGTTTTCTACAACAGGTGTCTTCCAAAACGCAGTTCCTTCTCATTCAGGTGTGGAATGTTCTGCACAAAGTGTGTTTCGGGTTTTTCTGGACAGCGGTTTATTCAAGTTGAGGTTATTGCGACACTGGAAAGGTAGGAGTATCTCACAGGGTGACCATAATGGTGAACGTCGCTAGGACTGGAATAGAAGTCGAGTGAAGTCAGGCAAATCTATTTGGGGCCAACCAAGTATCACCCACGTAATCGACACAACGGTCTCCCTTGTACCAGTTGCGTGGAAAATATGAAGCAGATTGATGCGAAGAGGATAGCAGATTAGATCAAATGAATCAGGAATGATTTATAGAGGCCAGCAGTGGAGGAGGGATCAGAGGTAGATGTTCAACAAGGAGTATAGGTACATGAATTTAGGGATGAATAGGACTAAGTTTATTCAGAAAGAGAATTACAGCTATAGAGAGGGAAGCTCACCTTTGAAATATCCGACGGATTACGCAAACACCGAATTCCCTTGTGAGATATTTCAGGTGGAGAGGTGAGATTCCGCTCTCCAGTGATCCGAAGGAATTAACATATTCGTGGCCGTGCTGACATCATAACTTGAATAAATCACATCCAGTGACGTAGTCATCACATAAGCGGCCTACCTAGCTTTTCTGTACATGGTAAAGTTCGCACATTATGACCCACCTGGGTGCTTAAATGCACCACACTCCTTAGTGTTAACTTGTTGTGCACTGAAAATGACAAGCTTACCTGGATACAACAGACAAGGTAATATCTCAGAAAAAAGCAATCATTCTCAAAGAATCCAGGTCAGGTAAATATCTCGAATGTTTAGTGGACCGCTCATAGCGAAGGATAGCCGGTGCTTTGCTTGTTCGCTATGAATTTGAAAAATAACGCGAACCCATTGTCCGCCTGTTGACGCATAACCAGCAGCAACATTTCTTCTAGCATTTTCGTGAACAGCGGCAGCAGATCAGTCGGTGCGTAGTAAAACATATTTGGTCATGGATAATCGACTTCCGCAGATAACGTTTAACGTTAGATAATGAACCAGTATAAGTTTTTCACCGGTTCGTATAAATGGGAAGCTGCATCAACGGTAGAGAAAGTGTAGGGGGTGAAGTAGACGCGCGTATCTCTGAGACCAGGGTGGTATTCGCTTATCTAGAACACCTACGGCGACAGATAGGTGTCTCTCTGAGGCTTCAGCGTCGTGTATATATAAGGCGACGGTTAGGGCTGTGTTACACTACGGCAGCGAAATTTGGCCAGTCAGAGTAGAAGAAGTGAACCGTCTTCAGGTATTTGACACCGGTGTCTGCGTTCGATCGCTCCTATCGTGTGACACCAGTGGGTAAGTAACGAAGCGGTCAGGAAGGGGGTGTTGGGCACTGATTGTCAAACGAGTCCTCTTGTTCAGTCCTCACATTTACACGGAATTAGATGGTTAGGCCATGTATTAAGGATGCCAGCTAGTCGCCTACCACATCGAGCACCGTGTCAACGCTGCGGCCGACTGGTGTAAGGTGTGAGTTGGACAGATGATGACGTGGCCTAGGGAAATGAAGTCATTCACGAACGGGTTGGCCACTGTAGGTCGGGTTCGGTTCCCGGGCTGGGGACCTCCCGATTCCCAGATTCGGTGGCTGGAGATTGTACGTGAGGTGGCGGCGAACCGAGCTCAGTGACATGAGTGTTGTTGTTGTTGTTTGGCCGAGTTATCTGTGAAGTGAGTGCATCTAGTGACGCGGGGCAGTGAAAACTGTGAGGAAGTTGTCTTGTTGATGATGGCTTATTTTCACTTGTAGCTCAATTGTTTGTTTGCACGGTGCAATCACCTTTATGTTAAATGTCTTAATATTTATTGACTTGACCACTTACAATGGTGAGGTTTCTTCCTCTCCCCTTGTTTCTTCTTCCCCCTTCTAGCACAAGCAATGTGTGGCATGTAATCATAATTGCGAACCGGTGATACATTGATGTGTATGATGGTGCAAACTCAGATGGCGAACTCTGTGTTACTGTACGTGTCTTCGTGCTATGTCCAAAGGACAACATTTTCGGTCTTTCATCTCAGCTACTGCTCTCTTTTTTCAACTGTTCCTTCATCGCACCACTGGATGGATGGTGCGGATATGCTGATGATCGCTTAGGTTCACATCCTTTCAACACCTGAAATTATCGACTTTCACAACGTAGACTCTGTCCCGTGATGGCTCGCTGTGGCAAACCAAAACGAGCGAGTATATTGTTTGTGAAAATGTGTGTAACTGTTTACCTCGGTTGGTCTGCTGTAGGAATGATTTCCAACACAATAAAGAGATTTTCTTTTCTAGTTTTGCCAGAAGAAGACCAAAAATGTCCGTATCCCTTGTTTGAGCTGCTTGCAGTGCCATGATAGGCTGCAACGGTGTTGTCGTCAATGCTTCTCCAGTTGCTGCTGCGGCACATCCGAATGAAATCAGTCACATCTTTCAGTATCTTTGGCCAACTTAACTTTTGACATAGTAAGTCGAACACGTGTTCTCGCCCTATATGAACACTGGCGTGTGCAACTCGAATTACATGCTCTCACTGGATAACTGAAATAAGTAGTAGTTGTGCGTCACAGCCTGTCCTATACCTTCACATGAGCGATGGCCTGATTATTCTCTATACGCAGCACAAACCAGATATGCAACAGTTCCTATAGCTCTGAAAAAGGTAGCTGGGTTTGGCTGCTTCTCTTCTGCGTACCCGTTCACTTTGCCGTTGAATAAACAATATTTCTTTGTACAACATTCAGTAGTCTACTCACGAATGTGACCCCAATCCGCAGCTCATTTTCACTTATTCGTAATGATAATGAGACTAGAGCACCGTTGTTCCTATTGTCGGCATGATTTATGGTAAAATCCAACACTTGTGGTTGAAGTGTCCGGAGCACTAGTCAAACCCATGGATCCTTTGCCTTCATCGGCCATACTAAGAGTTTGTGGTCAGTCTCAACGTGCAAGACTGTCGCCGTCATGTAGAGCTTTCATTTTTCTGGTGACCAGACGACGACTAGAACCTGTTTTTCTGCTGTGGAATACTTTATCTCTGTTTACCTCAGTAACCCACTGGCGTGCTTGATTATCTCCGGTGTATGTCAATACTTTGACGATACTTGCATCAACTGACACCACGAACAGTTCATTCAGTTTGTGGGTCATAAGACCTCATGCACTGGTGATAGATCCATGTCTGAGTTAGGCGAACGCCGTCCCCAAGGCTTCAGTTCAGATGAATCTCTTCGCCTTTCTCAGCAATGTAAACAGTAAGTGTTTTTTGAGAGAACCTCTACATGAGTTTTGAATCATAACCAACTAGTCCATCAGAGTGCAACTGACACCTCCATTTAATAGTTGGTGTCCCGGACAGTGGTTAAAAAATTTCGGTCCCAGCTGTGTGTCCCAAACGGAAGGTTGCGCTTCGGTCAATTTGGGATTAATTATTGTTCAATTTTAGGCCGACTTCACTGATTCAATGAAGCACTTTTCTGCGTGTTGGAGAATGCTATAATATCATCTCCATACAAGGTCACTCCTGACTGATCTAGAATCTGAAGCAAGGGATGTTTGAAGATAATGAGAGTTACAAATGCTGAACGCCTTACTTTCACGTACAGCTCGGTAGTTTGCTTTCAAAATGTAGACGCTCGGGTGCTGAGTGTCTGGTTATAGACAGAGTTACTTTAAGTTAGATCACCTGCCAGTCCATCCATTTTGTCGTGCCTAGGTTGTATCGTAGCTAAGCGTCAACGATAGTCACTGATATACTGCTAGGACGATAACGTCAAAGATTTCTGTTGCAGACGTGTTCCCACTGTTGCAGATGGTCGATGTACTATCGCCTTAGCCAGGCGTTGGTGTTCCGGTCAAATTGGATAAATAGGTTTCTTCTTTCTGAATGATTGATTATCAGACTGTTCATACGGTTTACATGGCACATTCGTTTTGATCACCTACTGAGTGGCAAAAATCCAGTACACGCTCTCGAGTCTCGTGTTCTGATTCCACCCTGGTGGTAATGTTATAAAAACTCCTATTGTCCGTATGTAAGAAAAGCGGTTTCTATTCTGTCTTTCTGGAATTGGTAGTTACCAGTAGAAGCAACGTAGGACTACGAGGGATACTATCTTGCCTTCGTACAAGCGTGTAGAAATCCTCTCTAGTTGTTGCATCTGGAAAAACTCTTCACCTTTCATTCGGTTATCTGAAATCGACACTAATAAACCATATCGGCGATGAAAATGGGTCCTTTGTTTGTTGAAGTATTCCCTTCCTCAACATCCTTGCCTGTCGTCCTCCTTCTGGAATCAGTATTAGTAATCTCTTGTAGCTTGGTCTTCATTTCGCACCCGCTTGGAGGTCCATCGTATGTCTGATCCATTTGCACAGCATTTACTTATAATCTATACTGGCGAACAGATAACCGAGTTCGTCAGTGCTTTGGAAAGAACATTCTGGTAAGGATTTTGCAAAATCCCCACCCACCCACCACCGCCCTTCCGCCTCCTCGTGATAGAATCTCACATCACCAGTGGCAAGCAATTCGTTCTTCAGCTGTGCTCGCTTACAATCAGCGTAACACCTTGATACGTACCATGTTTTTTCATGTTGCCGATCGCTACATTGTACCGTGTGGCGTGATACCACCTACCTGACTTGACATTTTCAGTTCGCAGTAGTTGCAACTCAACCCCCCTCCCCGACCGCGGTTACATGCTAACCACCTGACTTGACGGCCGGTTTAATAACTTTGTTCGTAAACGGCGACTCAGTTACTGTATCTCCTAGTGAAATTTTTCGCTCTCTATCGGTTAGTACTTTTACTCACACATCTCCATGACTACCTGGCACCGCAAAAGAAATAAGAACGTTTATAGGGAAAACAATGGGCAAAATATTCTACCTCGTTGCACACAAGGCAACTATTGTTTTATATTCGCCCACAAATCCATCTTGTTTTTAGTTTGCTTTGTTCCGGATTCACCCACAGACTTCCTACCGCTGTTCAGTTTTTTCTCGATATTATTAACTCCTAGCCTTCCGATTCCCGTTCGTATGGGAAGAAGTTATGCAACTGTAACCAGCCAGCTAACATCTGTGGTGCTACATATTGGATCGTACCCTTTGGTACGCGCTCAGTCGCTTGACCCCAAAAACGAGAAAACAGAAGAGACGCAGCTGCACTGTTTATTGGACGAGCGAGACAAAGCTTAGGCCACAGAAGCTCTAGATTTATAGGACAAACGATTACCATAGATGGGCGACAGACACGAAGCGAATCAATTGAGACAGTCATAGATGGCAGTCAGGGTGTCAGAACAAATCACGTTACAGGGGGCACCAGAAGGCAGCCACGAGAAAAATACACTGACCGGACAGCGCACAGACGTTCGACTGCACACCTGCAATCTGATTGGCTGAGTGGGACCATACAACCACCCACTACCATAGCATCCGAGCTGGGCCGGCCGATCGATGTGGCGTGATGCATCCTGGCTGTCTCGTTAGGAGATGCGCCTCCTAACACTACAATACCCCACCATCAGTAACTTCTTCTGTAAATCGGGCGGCAAGTTCTGGATGAATCGCTTTCAGTAATCCTTTTGGTTTTCTTCTCTACATGGGGCAGATCCAAGGTCATCTGCCGTACTAGTGTAGTGAGAATAGACGGTCGCACCATACTACTCACACCACTATTCAGTAGCCGCATGAAACGAAATGATCGCGGGACAACTACGGAAGACATATGGGAAGGATCGTTGGAAAGCAGAATGACATTTAATGACTTTCGCCACACGACGAAACTGAGACATGGTGTCCAAAGCAACTGGAGCATTCTCAGAAGAGTGCGGTGTGCAAATGAGTGTTTTTGTTCTTAGTCCCGTTGAGAGGCCTAAGTAGTGTACTGGTTTCTCCAATAAAACAACCTTTGTGTCATCCGCCTTTTGGATTCACAACAACTGGTGCCGTGACCAGGATACAAGGATGAAGATCCCGTGGCCACAGACGTTTGAGGATGGAGACGTTCGGAGTTTCCTGGAGGACTTCGGGGATGTGGCGGAGGCGGGCGGAGTGAAGGCGGACCGGACGAAGCTGGCGGCCCTGCGGATGCTGCTCAATGGCAGGGCGAAGGCGGTGCTGGATGAGGCGCGAAGGGGCCCTGCGAAGCTGGAGTGGGCCGCCGCGAAGGAGGCACTGATCGCCGGGTTCGACTGCCAGGAGGCAATGAGGCGGTTCAAGGGCGCCCGGCTTGGACCAGGAGGCGACACTCTTGTTTACGCCATGTCCCTACGGGCAGCGTTGTCAAGAGCCCTGCCACATTTGGACCAAGACTCAGAACAACGCCTGCTGACGGCACAGTTCTTCGACGGAGTGCCACCAACAGTCCGGGGTCAGCTCAGAGTTGCTTCCATCACACAGCCCATGACGCTAGAACAGTTGGCCGATGCAGCTCGACAATTGCTAGCAGAAAATGCTGCGACAGTCAACGAGGTTGAGGCAAGCGGACCGAGTGAACTGAATGACCTCCGAAGCGCGGTGGAAAAGTTGACTGAGGAAGTGGCGGCGTTGAAATTGAAAAAGGAGGAGAGCCGAGGCGAAATTTGTTACGGATGCGGAAGGCGTGGACACCGGAGAAGATTTTGTCCACTTGGCAAGAAAAGGTCGTACCCTAATAAACGTTTCGTCGGTTGTTCTTTGTTTGGGAAAGGGGATACGGTAATAGGGGCAGTTGATAAGACAGCAGTTCAGGCTAGGTTAGACGTCAATGGTAGCTTGGAGTACTGTTTGATCGACACTGGGGCCGCGATTTCGTTAATTGGGCCGAGACCAGGAAAGATTGTGCTGCCGTGTGCGATGGTAGTCCGAACGGTCTGTGGGTTTAATCTCAATGTTGATGGTCTGGCAGAATATGGTGTTCGAACCGATGATCATGTAGTCAAACAACCGTTCGTCATTGCCCCCGACGCACGTCAGACTATCTTGGGGGCGGATTTTCTTGACCACGTCGAGGCCGTGATTGATTTGAAGCATGATAAACTGATAACGAAGTATGGGGTGGTTCCACTGGTGAGAAAGCGCAAAACCCAGTTTGGACAAGTTGAAGTGAAGGTACCCAGTGCGCCGAGAGTTTCTCGGAATTTGTGTAACATTTCATTCAATAATCTGTTGTCGCAGGTTGATATCGATCTACGTTCGTTAGCCCCAAATTTTCTAGACAAGTGACTTGCGCTTTCTCATTAGTGAAACCACAACACACTTCGTTACCAGCTTATATTTCAAATAAACCACGGCTTCAGCACGATAAAGACAATTCGCTCCCAGTATGGACTGGTGTGCGTTGGGGGAAGTGGCGAAAGGTCGTTTGACTAGGTGTCCACCGATTCGAACATCACATACAACCATATCACTAACTCAGAGAAAATGCACGCATCGTTCAAATGACCATCGCACACGGCTGACTTATCTTTCGTGGCCTTGACCCAATTAATGAAACCAGTGCCCAAGCGTCAAACAGCACTCCGACCCATGATTGGTTTTCAACGCAGACCAAACTGCCGTCTTATCAACCATCCCTATTGCCAGATTTCCCTTCCAAACAAAAAACAACCAGTGAACCGTTTACGTACGGTCTTTTCCTGTCAGAAGGGCAAAATCTTTGCCAGTGTCCACACCTTCCGCATCTGTAGCACACGTCACCAGAACTTTTCTCCTTCTTCTTCACCATCAAATCCACCACCCCTGAGTCAACTTCTCCAGTGCGTTTCGAAGGTCGTCCAGTCCACTTGGTTCGTTTGCCTTCAGCTCGTTGACTGTCAAGAAGCTTTCCGTCAGCACCTGACGAGTCGCATCAGTCAACTCTTCCAACGCCCTCGGACGTGCGATGAGAACAATCTGATCCCCGGACTGTTGGTAGTATTCCGCTCAAGCACTGATCCGTCAGCGTACGTTGTCTTGCGTCCCGGTCCAACTGCAACAGGTCTCTTTGACAATTCTGCCTGCATTAGTACCGGGCGCTCTTGAACCGCCGCGTTTCCTCCTGGCGGTCGGTGGGGTTGCCGGACCCGGTGATCAGCAACTCCTTTGCGGCGGTCCACCCCAGCTTGGTAGGGCTTCTTCGCGCCGTCTCCACCCTATCCTTGAGCAGCATCTGCGGGGTCACTAGTTTCGGCCGGTAAGTCCTGACTACGACCACCTCGGTCACGTTCTTCAGGTCCTTCAGGAAACTCTGGACGTCCCCATCTTCTAGCAGCTGCGGCCACGGGATCTTCATCCTCAAATTCGGGTTACGACACCTATTTTTGTGGGCCCAAAACATGGATGACGCAAAGTTTGTTCGCTCGGAGAAACAACATATACACTTCAACAACACAAACAAACACTCATTTGCATACAACGTTGATTCAAGGAAGTCACGGTTGTTACGGTTAATAATGCTCAGTTAGTGTATGCGAAGGAAATTATTTCATGCTAAAGTGAACTTCAATGTTTCTTCTTGCATTCCTCCCGTTACTTCCACTTTCAAATACGTGTTCATGCTGTGGTGGATTATCAAAGAGGAGTTGCGAATACTCCAACTTTCGGCGGAATACTCCCACGCTGCGGGGAGGTACGTCTAAAGGCCTACAGCGAGCGGATCGGGGACAACATGGGCGACCGGATGAGCTATCGCTCAGCTGAATCGGACCAACGGACAGAACACGGCAAGCAGAATGGAATGCATGACCAGATCGGGGGCGCGATTGTTCCAATACTCGGAGGAATATCTCGAGGTGGTCGTAGAAGGTCGGACACCACAGTGGATAAATTGTGGATAGCACGAGCTACCGTTCAACGAGGTCCGTCCAACAGAAGCGGTAGAGCAGACTGAAAAATCCCTGACAGTAGGCCTCGGACACACAAACCGGGCCGAAGTGCACATGACGTGTGAGTGGAAACCAGGGGTGTTGTGGACGGGTATTCTGTTTCAAAAACGCGAGAGCACGCGTAGTACGAGAGCCAGCAAGTTGGACAATAAAGATCGTGCTTTAGTAAACACCTTTCATCTACAATACCTCGCTGTAGAACAGTGCTGTGACTAGTAAAATGCGATCGCTCCTCTTCCCCTACTGGGTGTTGATAATGGACAAAGGGGTCTTAGATGTTGCAAAACCCGGAACCCTAAAAACAGCTTCCTGTTGCCGGTCCTGTTCTTTAGTAAACGCTTATCCACCGCGTTTTTTGATACGATACTGTTCTATAAAGTCGCTTTTCGTCTCTCATTCTCCGTCTGTAGGGTCAATTTCACTGAATGTTGACTTATTTGATCAATCGTGTTGTCCATGATCCACTTTCTGTAAGCTCTAACCGCATCCCTCAATAGAGTCGAGATATTTCGCCAACCGTCAGATAAATCGCGTCTCCGACTTGGTTACCCATCACAATGGCAAGTTTCACGTCACGTCATAAATCGAACAAATTGCAATGCGAAAAAGAGCAGTTCCAGACACACTGCATTCAAACCGTCCGCAGGAAGGTATGAGCATAGGTGTTTGTTTGCTGCCCATACTACTCAGTAACCTTCAAACAGACTGAGAAAATGCGTTTTCTGTAAACAAGAATCGATTATCTCGGTGTATTAACGTGCAGTATTAAGGATAAGTTATTGAAAACAGTATGAAAATATACAGACGGTGGTTAGGGTGATGATTAAACTGGGTCTTTATTACGTTGGTAAATATTATCATACGTTGACAGTGACTCCCTGAAGCGATGACCTCTATACAGATCGACTCGAACTCATCACAGAACACAGCACTAGGGGACGAACAATTCCAAGTTTAGCCTTTCTTCAGCGATCGGCATACACTTCGATAAACCTGCCACCAGCTTTGTCGCAACCCGTTATACAGTGTTTACGAGATTTCTGTTCAAACGGCGGAAATGTGCCCAGCCTCCTCCGTACTAGTGATTTTTGACCCATATTAAATTGCGATAACTTCTGTGGACAACACGTTGGGTAAAAGCATATCTGAAAAACTCTACAATTTAAAAAAGGCCAACAGTAACACGTGAGATGCCTTGCGCTATGACACTTGGTTCGCATCTGATCGGTCACTTTTGCGAAACTAACATGCACACTGTATAGTGGGAGGAGGCAAGCAACAAATCAAAATCAATCCAGCCATTTTTGAGACAGTCGGTGTTTGCATTCTTCCCAAACTTGAATTTTTAGACTGATGTATTCTTTTCAGAGGATCTAACACTTGATGGACTACCCCTACTCTGACTCACTCCATATTATGTAAATTTTCAATCAGTGTTAATCGACGCACATTCCCTTAACTTCCGTGTAATTTGTACGGACTTTACAACCATCTTGAGGAAGGCCACCCCAGATGGTTGGAACGTAGAGTATTACAACTTGCTCGTAACGTTGTGTTATTTCCAATTTGTTTATCAATACCTTAATTCTTCTGTTCGATCTGTATAGATTTTTCAATCACTTCTCTCCTATCACACTTTGACCACAACAAATCTACGTTACATCAAATTCGTGCTTCTTACAAATGAGAACGCTTCAACCACATCTTGCTGCTGCCATTTCGGCCGCCTAACCGACAGTCTCAGACGTGACTAAACTGATTCTTATTCGCTGTTTGTTTCTTCCCGCTATACAATGTGCACGTTAGTTTCGCAAAAGTAACCGATGAGATACGAGTCAAATCTCAGTGCACAAGACATTTTACGTGCTACTGTTGACCTTTTTCAAATTTAACGGTGGGAACCAATGCTTCAAACCCCTCAATATTTATCGTATGCGCAGTGACATTTGGAATCTGCTGAATCCACCTCATGCAATCGAGAAAAGTATGTTGTTACACAGTGACACTCACGATCCGACTTAGAGCGCGTCACACACAGGATCGATTTAGCGGCACACGGAGGTAAGTCCGCGCAGTGACGGACAATCTGCGCACTGTTCACAAGTTGGTGTGCCTGAGCGTTTTCATTCGTGCACAATGAGGCCGATGGCACGGCAGTCAACACGGTTGTCGAAGAAAGCGTGGTCAGTCCTAGTTCCAGCCGTGGTAAGAACATGTACTGCTGACAAGCCCTAACAAGAGCAAAAAGCGAGTAGTGTGCTGCTTTTGGAAAGGGGTTGTCTGCAGGAGTGCGACAAGTGTAATCAGAGGTTATGTGGAACAAAGACCTCAGTAACTATCTGTTTATTCAGATTCACATTCTGGGAACCATGTAGCAAACGTAACCACAATTTGTGAGAAGTTAATTGTTCTTGATACTTTCAAAGCGACATTGATATAGTAAACGCAAGTTCTCATGTTTTTACATAGAACCGAATTTTTCTCAGATAGTTTCACACAAGTTCAACAGCAACGGAGAGTGTATCGTACAAAATGCATCCAACGCGTTGAAATCCGGAAAACGTGTCGACCAGTGAAAACAAACTAAAATGCCAGTTAATAACAAGACATTAACAATCGACTAACACGTGGCAGAATTATGGATGAGATAATTAGAAAAGCGCTGAACGAACGAGATCGAACGCCTCATCAATTTCGTGGTTCTTTTTTTAAGGACAAACGTATCCAACCTGTTCTGAAGTTGTACGCAAACCCGAGGGACAAAAAAACCTCGTAAGGGTTCGAATGGTCTCGTCCGAAACAGACAGGTCGCAGTAAACCCATCATCGCACCTACAATGCGTTCGCTCGTACAGTTTCCATAATTACCTCGTTAAGGTTATCAAGCACGCACTGAAGTCAGTCATCTATGGGACATGTATCCAGTATCGAATACACATAGACGTTGACAGTCTCTTGCCTGGATTTCCCAGAATAGTGGGAACAATAAAACTGGCTGTTTCTTCGATCAAGGCACGACACAGCACTTGACGTGGAAAACTCGACATGGCCGGAGACTGCAACTTTGTCAGCAACGTCAATGTCGGTGCCATCGACACAACGTATTTCATTGTGTGGTATGGCTTTTGGCCACAAAGGCTGCCACAACTACTCAGGTTTGGTTACAAACTTCAAAGGAAATGCCTATCCGTTGCTATGCCACATGCTGAGCAACACATCTTTTTTTGACGCCACCAATCGAGCCAAACAATACACGATCCTATGATAAGGGTTTTCGACTCCAAGACTTGTACAGTTTCGTCCATCAAACGAATTACAAATCATAGACTGCTCTCACATCAAACCCTCGGTGCGTCAATCCCCTGATGTCTCGATGAGGGAGTCGCAACAACCAAAGTTATTTCCGCTGCGCCATCCGAGTTTTGATAAGTCCCAACATTTTTTCACACAGTTCCTATTATTCACGTACGTTGGGTACACTATTACTTACGTCACATAAGTATTTTTATTGAAGTTACTCATCGTCTGACTTTTGTCTAACTTCAATAACCTCATGCCACGGGAAAAGGACATGCGAATTCTGCAAACGTTGCAACAGCTAGGATTGTATGTATCGAGGATATGACGTTGAGCTGGCAACGTTTCCGACGATTCATTACAAAATGTTCTCACAAACTTGATGAATGTTGATAAAGCTTCGCTGAATAAAGTGCCGGTTCACTAATAAGTCGCAGAGCATAAGGGGGACGACAATTAGCTTTCGAGACAATCCATCACTAGAAGAAAAATACCTCTCGTTACTTAATAGTTTGCCATGGAGGGTAATACGGCATTTGAGAGGTAGTTTTGCAGTTCATCTTACAATGGAGTCTGTAGACAGGCGAAGTTAACAAGGGCACTTGGCGACAGGGTGGTTCGGGTAAATTGTCACCAGTATGAGTACTACTCATGCCAGCGTACACTGTGAAAAATAAACTTTTGATCGGAAAAGCTGCTGTTCTATCTAACCTGATGAAGTTCCGTTGGTAATGAGAATTCGTGTGCGGCTTCGACCGCAGAAGAATAGACACCTGGAGTTATCAGTATTCTGATTCAGTTTTAACAGAAACCCAATAAGAATTCCATTCCGATTTCCAAGACATAAGCAAAATAGTCCCCCTTGACAAAAATGGATTTATCAAACCAAACTCCATCCGGAAGTATGTGAAGAGCCTACAGCATGTCGTCATCCCGCACCTCATGGTTCAGACAGGCTAAAGATATACGAAACGATGCAGTACTAAAAACCTTGTTTCTAATTTGGTTACACCAACAGAAGGCGACAATGAAGTTCACTAAATTCATAGCAAATCGAGCAAGCACGAATTGAACGCTATTGTGACGCGATGCGGAAATTCACTCGAAGAATGGTAACCGCGTGCAGCAGTACGAAACCAATACACAAACGGAGACGAGAAATGTTGTTTATGCGAGAAAACACCACAGGATCACACTTCTGGTGTAGGATACATGCACTGTCGACAAGCTCAAACGAGAGTAGAACTCGAGTCTAGTGCTTTCTTTCAAAGGGGACTGGTTGAGAAGCATGTTTGGCAAAGCTACGATCAATTATGACTGTTCAGTTTATGCAGATCAAAAGCCTCTGCTACTTGTTAGTACTTAATACATCAAACCGTAAGACCATCGAGTCAAACAAAATGACGACTATTAGCCAGCCACACAATTAATTGTCCGTTGCTCGACATCGCATCTTGCGAGTGCCCAGTGAAGTGAGGTTAATGTCTAATGAGTACACTGCTCGAGTTTAAGGTTAAAGAAATCAGGTCTAACGGCTCCCCATCCAGAGAAGCGTGATCTACAACGATAAAGAAACTAGAATAAGTAAGCAAAATAGTTAAACATCCTAATTGACTCGATTCGAACATGAAGGGCCGCGGCGAAACGATCGGTGACACTGGTGAAAACGCTCCTACCAGCATGAACTTTTGGCCACGAGCCAAAACCATTACGGACCACTACCATAAGTGGACAGGTTCTGGGCAGAACTCGGTGCCTGGGATAGTATAGATGATGAGTTGGTTTCATTTTTCATGCCATATTTAGTTCAGGACTGAAAAGAAAATGAGCACAACTGCTAGTTGTAAAATGAACAACAGCTTCCTCCTTTAAATTGGGCTTGTTAGTAAGAGAGATGGCCGGACCGGAATCAAACTTTGTGACTTTTCGACAGAAGCTTGCATCCACGCACAGCAGGTACGCTTATAACATTGATGGTTTGTGAAAAACAAATTAGTGGGAATTGCTCTCTCAAAACTTATCCGCAGTCACTCCAGTTGAAGCAACTGGGAACGAAAGTGATCGTAGAACACGATAAACCGGTGTGAACATCGAAGAAGCACGAACCAGATACGCTGTATTTGAGCATCAGAAAGCGCGTGCCACTATTTATTGTTTCAACCATGTTAGTAACTTTGAAGTTCCAATGAGAACAGCCTCGATTTTTCCGTTGTATTCACTGCTTGTTCTTCAAGCGACGGTGGGTAGCAGTCTTATCAACAGCCATTAAGGTCGGTTCTTCACCAACCCTAAAACTGAAATTTTTCGGATCGATGTGGTCAGTCGGTCATTCGCTCTACTCATTGTGGTCCTTAGCCGCATCAACCATCCAAAAAGGATACGAAAAACACCGACCGTTGGGTGGAGGGACTGTCACTCCCATCCAGTCTCACTACACGTGAGTAACCCCAATGGTGCACAATTTCAGAGATAAAGCTCGATATTAGTGCTGATTGACCATGCTTTTAGCAATCACGTACTTACATGTGTCAACGTTAATACGGAATCTACCCCTCGGTGTAAACCTTTACATTCCATTGTGGTTCTGCCTACCACTTCAGTTCAAAGGCATTCATTACCTAATTCTCATTGGTCGGCAATTTCCTGAAAGTCCAAGCATCATGGGCTAGTCTGATACGGCGTGACATTGCAAGGCGCAATCGAAGCTAGCAAGCGCACATGGACTGAACATGAAGTGTGTATCAGTGTGCTGCTATGCTGTTAACAGCATTATGGTTTTCGTTTGTGTAGGTTCTGTGCATGGCTTGCTGGGCTTCTGGCTTATGCTTGTTTTTGTCGTCAACTTTTACAGGATAATCGCTCAAACCCTTGCTTCAAAAGAAGGCTATCCCTCGGTGACTTCACGTTGTCCAATAGTGGCCCACGGGTGTAACGGACAAGCAAGTAAAAAAGGGTCGGCTTATATGTTACAATATGAGTAGAAAAAATCAGGTGGAGCTGACCAGATCAGATTTCGTTACTACTGGCGTACACTGTCGTATACATAAATAAATGGATTGACAGCCTCGTAGGTAGGTCACCGGTCACATTCG
Source organism: Paragonimus westermani (assembly GCA_008508345.1). Classification (NCBI taxonomy): domain Eukaryota; kingdom Metazoa; phylum Platyhelminthes; class Trematoda; order Plagiorchiida; family Troglotrematidae; genus Paragonimus; species Paragonimus westermani. The sequence goes on from QNGE01001837.1 coordinate 79,128, forward strand.
GCTGCCCAACAGCCTAATATTCCAACGGTTGATATGAGGACAGACAGAAAAGGTTTTGGGCAACAGTTTAGCAAATGTCAGTTAAGGATGTGCGAGTAGTCAGTAGATCGCAAGTGCAACATTCACTTGTACAACATATGGGTGCATTGCTTGTCAGGACACAGCTGCCTTCCTATTGTCGTCTTTGAGAGAACCAGCAGCAAGGCAGGATGTTACTAACTATGCCGCGTGGCAGGACACCCAAATGGTCGGATTGATTTCGTCTACGGTTTGGAAAGCATTACGAATTAGGTTTTGTGTACAACTATACGATCGTCTTTGCATTACCGTTCAATGAACAGACGGTACGTGTTACTACACATCGTTACTACACATCGAATGACGCGGAATTCACTCTATGCGAAAAGATCACCATGAACTGGAAAAAACGGCTAAGGTACATTTGGAATGCAAATAGTTTTTATGTACAATTGGTTTTATACTCAAAAATAATGACTATTAGGAACTGGAAACCGGAGAAAGCGGTTCGGGCAACTTTTCCAGGCGATGCTGAAATGAGAGCACAACAACAGGCGACTGGTTAGAAGTGTATACAGAAAAACGTCGAAATGATAATACTTGCGAGCATTACGACGTATTAGCAAAGAGCTGATAGCCTCAAGATGGTTATAGAGCACAGTGCATGACGAACATGTTTTCCATAATTCATCATCGGGTCAATACAACCACAACGTTTGTTAGAAAGGGACCAAAACACCTAACTGGTTAACATCGAAGTCATAACAACCACACACCTGTTAGTATACACGAAAATGTCATCACTCACAGTTCTGGACACAGCATAGTTTTACTTCCCGAGATCGATCACAGTACAAAATTTGTGCCAAGAAAACGGAAATACTTGAGTCATCCCTCGCCTAAACGGCATGGAAGCAACCAGGCGAGTGATAAATCAGCCGGCTCACTAAACAGCATAACAAGGTAAATAAAGAACACGAGTGGGTGATAGGAGGGTTAGTTAATACAAGCTGAACACCACTCACAAGTGATTGCAGCCCTCAGAACCGAATCCCCCATTACCTATTAGTGACCTGAATAAAGTCCAGCAAGCTCGACGATGTTTGTAATTTCAACTTTGAGAAATCTTGATCATGGGGTCACGGAGTCCAATAAACAGTGCGATTATTGTCTCCTCTCGACGCGATCGGGCAACTTGAGCACCAGTAACAAGTGAATGCCGCCGAGTTTTGAATATGATAATTCAGTCGTGCCTGAGGTAAGGCGACCAGCCCAGTGATCAACACGGGTACTCTATGAGGACGTGAACCGACTGTAGAAACCTGATTGCGACAAGGCGTTAGAGAAGCCAATCTGTCCATTTAGAGGTGTTTTCTTCGAAAGGACCACAAGTGTGGCTAATTCAAGCAAACAGAAGCTTTCAGAACAAGCGCGAAGTACCTTTCGATACTTTCACATATAGCCTACCCCTGAACCGTCGCTATACTTAGTCATTCGACGATCCCCACATGTAGTTTCAGCAACTGACTTTCAAACTCCTGATTCCAAAATATTTGTGGGTTATAGCGTCCTCAATATATACCGTGTAGTCTTCATCTCGATTATCACTCGACTTCTAAAGTCAAATAGAAGTGATTGCAGGGATCAGGCACATTATTCTCCGGGATAAGGACTTATCAATTGTTTACATAAAAGCACAAAGTTTCAGTCACAACGAGATCGGAACTTGACACAGTGTAACAGTTTGCGTATCCTGGCGACCTGTTGGGCTAAACTGGACGAAGTGGTCACCAAACGATCAGAGTCACTCATGCCAGGCAGGCCAAAAGGTAGAGGTCTGACAAACCACAGTCTGTCGGTCCTCCAAATTGGGGGTTGGAAGAAGAGTGGCATCCCTCTCCGAAAAAACTTCCAGTTCTAGTATACCGTCACTCGCCCGCTGCCTTGCAGTATAGGTCATTAAGCAATTGCTTTAGTTAAGAACCTTAATCGTTCTCCCGTCTAAGTCTGGGCATCCTGGCAGTATCTCAGCCCACATACAACCAGGAATAATCACAACACACTGCATCAGCTGTTTCGCAGTATAAACCTGGTCGTCCTATCTGCTGCATATAGCACGATGGATAGGCGGAAACATGCTAGTGATGACTATTTCCCCGCTGTCCTGTCAAACTTCGCTCACAGGTCCTTCCCAACCCCCATTTTTAGTAATTACTCTGTAGGTTCCATAACAGATATAACTAATCACAGTAACATTGTGCCGGTAAGTTCCATCATTTACAATTCGGTCTCAGACATCCCGCGTCCCCTAGTTAGACGTAGAATGAGAATCAACAGAGGTGCCTTCAACGTTCGCATGCTAAACCAGATAGATCAGCAGGCCGCTTTCACATGAAAGTTATACTCGTTGAACGTCGATGTCTGCTGGATTTCGGAGACTAGAATCCAGGACAGTAGTTAACGTATGGAACTAACAGCACCCACACCGTCTACCAGACACTGGTTATACAAATCGGATGATTCCACAGCCGCCGTTAACGGACAAGTTGGAGTAAGCATAGTCCTCAACACGACGGCCGCAGCCAAATTAGTAGATTGGATTCCTGTTAACAGATGCATGACTCTCAGAAATCTCTCCGAAATCTTGTCTGCCTAAGCTCCGATTAACTGCAGTGAAATCGGTGTTAAGGAGGGCTTTTATTCGGATCTGGCCGCTCTCCTTTGGTCGACACACGGTTCTGGTATAGTCATTTTGGCCGGAGATATGAACGCCCAGGACGGGTGCCTTAGTGAGAAACTGGTTGTACCATTGGTGAAGCACAAGTACCGAACCAGATTAGAAAGCTGCCTTACTAGTTCTCACTTTGAAGATCCTAATAAGTGCTGCACGCATATATCATAGGCAATTTATGAAGCACGTACTTTGGCATGCGGAGGTACATGGACAGAACAGGCATTAAATCTTAGAGAAATCCCTGGAGTTGCTAGAAGCCAGACGGAATATTCCTCCTAGTAGATCGTCTAGAAGAGATATCCGTGGAAAACTGAAACGTAGTCTAAAGGCTGATCATTGTTGAGAATCGCTACCTTTCAGAAAGAAAGCAAAAGTCAGTCTTCGTGGCACAAAGCAAATCTCAGTTTATTGAGTTTCTATTGGTTAGTTTATAGACTAGACGCATCGGTAAAATGAAGAATTACAATTGGTGTTGACGCTTTCGCTTTCTCATTGGTCGGCTCCACTCCGCTTGTAGCTCGTTTGTTTCAACGCGTGACGCACTTAAACAAATTGTTTCACTCCGGTGCTCGTTATAACAAAATCCGATGCTGGAGCATCGTGCCGTGCTGATTGGTCTCCGCGCTGACATACAAGTCTGTTCGTGTTTTCGACACTGATTGGCCGCAGACTTCTGCGAATCAATGGTTGACTTCGTAACGATGCTCTTGTCCAATCCAATTCCTTTACAACCATGAGGCTGAGTTAGTGGAAAAAGTTAAGGAAATGGAGACCGCTTTTTGCGCCAGGGGAAACCTGCATACTTTAAAAGCTTTTCCGTGTCAGTGATCCCATGTGACCGTCAGTGAGTGAGGCGAACAAAGGAAAAGACTGACTATCCGTACCATAAGATGTTCCTGATTAACAATGCTCATGCAGCAGCAGTAATGCTAGACGCGATCTCGCGTTTTGCTAATTACTTCAGAATGCGCTTTGCAGCCTCAAAATGCAAAGTACTTCTGCAAGATTGCTATGACTGCGTGGAATTAATGTCAGGTAATGAAGCCATGGAGGTTGTGGACCGGTTTGTGTACCTAGGAATCTGCATCAACGGTGGCGAAAGTGTAGGGAGTGAAGTAGACGCGCGTATCTCTAAGACCAGGGTGGTATTCGCTTATCTAGAACACCTACGGCGACAGATAGGTGTCTCTCTGAGGCTTCAGCGTCGTGTATATATAAGGCGACGGTTAGGGCTGTGTTACACTACGGCAGCGAAATTTGGCCAGTCAGAGTAGAAGAAGTGAACCGTCTTCAGGTATTTGACACCGGTGTCTGCGTTCGATCGCTCCTATCGTGTGACACCAGTGGGTAAGTAACGAAGCGGTCAGGAAGGGGGTGTTGGGCACTGATTGTCAAACGAGTCCTCTTGTTCAGTCCTCACATTTACACGGAATTAGATGGTTAGGCCATGTATTAAGGATGCCAGCTAGTCGCCTACCACATCGAGCACCGTGTCAACGCTGCGGCCGACTGGTGTAAGGTGTGAGTTGGACAGATGATGACGTGGCCTAGGGAAATGAAGTCATTCACGAACGGGTTGGCCACTGTAGGTCGGGTTCGGTTCCCGGGCTGGGGACCTCCCGATTCCCAGATTCGGTGGCTGGAGATTGTACGTGAGGTGGCGGCGAACCGAGCTCAGTGACATGAGTGTTGTTGTTGTTGTTTGGCCGAGTTATCTGTGAAGTGAGTGCATCTAGTGACGCGGGGCAGTGAAAACTGTGAGGAAGTTGTCTTGTTGATGATGGCTTATTTTCACTTATAGCTCAATTGTTTGTTTGCACGGTGCGATCACCTTTATGTTAAATGTCTGAAGATAGACATAGCTCGTTTTAGTAAATAGGGCCTCTTCCGTTTGTTTTCTTGTTCTTTTTTATACACTGTTGTGTGGCAGTTAAGCGTTAGAGTGAAACACTGATGTACTGTTTTCTATGATGATCATGATGATGATGACAAGGACAAAACTCCAGTCTCCCCAAAATCAGTTCTGTTCGCGGCACCCATGAAGATGCATATTACTGGCAAGATTTAGCGAGAATCACTGCCTGAATGCGAGTTACTAACAACCATGAACGAAATTCGATTTCCCACTCATAAAGGCTATGAGCCCCTCCAGAAGGTACTGTGGTTCGGACCGCTGTTCATCGAAACAGCGATGTGGAATGACCTAGAAGAGAACTACAAAAAAGATGGAAGTGAGAAGACAACTTCACGATAATTGCTTTCTCATTTCCTATTCACACTATCACTCCAGGTGGGTCAAGCGAGAAGATAGGCCAACAAGAAGCCAACTTCTACTCAGTCGCCGACTGGCCCAAATAGGTGGGTGGGTATATTCATCGAAGATATGAACAAACTTGTCGCGTCTGATCGTCGTTTTGTGTGAAATATCCCACATCAAATAAGCAACGGGACGGTTCGTCAGCACGTATTTCGGAAACACGATGATTCAGGGTGCCGCAGCCAACTGCGTGTTTGTGCCCACTAATTCTTTCACAAAGCCTTGTTATATACCATCTTTATAACAGGTATTGTTTCCAAAGTAAGCCGTCATCGGTATTGTGAATAGCAGGTCCAGCTACCGAAGTTTTTCTTCAATCTTATGGCCGCTATGGATGAATGAAGTGGAGTCTGTCGTGGAGACGAGGTCGATGAGGTGTCGACATGTGCACGGGCATACGCATCGCAACTATGCACGAGCGGTGACTACACTCAAACAGATTACCACGTTTGGCGTACCATCCAGATTGGATGTCCGAACTGTGACAGCGCACGATGGCCATTCAGGCTGATAAACGTAGAAAGCATTGTTCAGCTCCGTAGCGAGTGAAGTAGCATTCGTTTACGATAGATCCGCTTTCAACACTGTGCACTGTTTGAAATAATCAAAACTGAGACAATAACAACCCCAAAAACTGGTTTTCACAATAAGATGGCCGGAACTTACGCGCGCAACTTCCATTGCCACGCCCTCGGGTAAATTACGTTGGATATACTCCAGGAAAACGTCCGCTGTGCAACCGGTAATCCGATCAACCTGATAAAAACAAGTAGAGCATGAAGAAACGATATGTCGAGATATCACATACCGTGAGATATTTGTAATAAGTGCGAAATTCGTATTGACGTTGATGTTTCTTATAGATAAAAGGAGACTTGTTTAACGATAATCGCAAAAAGGTTGGTCGATGGCGAGTCTCACTAAAGGGAAAAGAGTGGGAGGAGAGGAATGTTGTGGATCGTCAGAGGTACCAATGTAGATTGAGCACTAAGTTATCACAAACTTCGCGTACGAACGTTTCGTAGCTATCCAACACGGCGGGCTCGTGTCCCTTCACCGTAATAACTAGCTTCTTATAAAGTATATCAGGTTCATTTAACTCTTCGCCCTGAAACGGAAGCAGGTGGATAAGAAACAGAAAGCAAAATTACATCAAGCGGCGAACGAGACTGGTTGGGATGGGAACCCAGAGCTGTGGTAGCCGTTCGGTGAACCAAGGGAAGATTCGGTCGATGACTGCGAAACGACAAGGTGAGACAGGAAAGAACAGCGACGTACAAAGTCATCCCAAACACAGTTCGCGTATCCAGAGCCGCATGAGGAAAGAAGCTTGAGAGACGTGAAAGACTTGAGAACAGCATAGTTGATAAGATTCGTCTGGAGATGTGATGTGACTGAAATGACAAGTTGGGAAGTCAATTAGTAAAAGAGGTATGATATCACGTGTAAAAAACATCAAGGACAAATATTCCGCCAAAATAAGAGTGCCTCAATTACCATCACCCTCAACTTCGACTTTGAGCCTGATCTGTAAGTAATATGCCTCACGCTGCCGATAGTCCGCGGAGTAGCGAATAAATAAACAAGTGCAGATGCACAAGAGTGAAGCCCTTGTACATAACGAAGAGACAGATGAAAAAGACAGCAGTAGCTGGGAAGAAAGACCGAAAATGTTGTCCTTTGGACATAGCACGAAGACACGTACAGTAACACAGAGTTCGCCATCTGAGTTTGCACCATCATACACATCAATGTATCACCGGTTCGCAATTATGATTACATGCCACACATTGCTTGTGCTAGAAGGGGGAAGAAGAAACAAGGGGAGAGGAAGAAACCTCACCATTGTAAGTGGTCAAGTCAATAAATATTAAGACATTTAACATAAAGGTGATTGCACCGTGCAAACAAACAATTGAGCTACAAGTGAAAATAAGCCATCATCAACAAGACAACTTCCTCACAGTTTTCACTGCCCCGCGTCACTAGATGCACTCACTTCACAGATAACTCGGCCAAACAACAACAACAACACTCATGTCACTGAGCTCGGTTCGCCGCCACCTCACGTACAATCTCCAGCCACCGAATCTGGGAATCGGGAGGTCCCCAGCCCGGGAACCGAACCCGACCTACAGTGGCCAACCCGTTCGTGAATGACTTCATTTCCCTAGGCCACGTCATCATCTGTCCAACTCACACCTTACACCAGTCGGCCGCAGCGTTGACACGGTGCTCGATGTGGTAGGCGACTAGCTGGCATCCTTAATACATGGCCTAACCATCTAATTCCGTGTAAATGTGAGGACTGAACAAGAGGACTCGTTTGACAATCAGTGCCCAACACCCCCTTCCTGACCGCTTCGTTACTTACCCACTGGTGTCACACGATAGGAGCGATCGAACGCAGACACCGGTGTCAAATACCTGAAGACGGTTCACTTCTTCTACTCTGACTGGCCAAATTTCGCTGCCGTAGTGTAACACAGCCCTAACCGTCGCCTTATATATACACGACGCTGAAGCCTCAGAGAGACACCTATCTGTCGCCGTAGGTGTTCTAGATAAGCGAATACCACCCTGGTCTTAGAGATACGCGCGTCTACTTCACTCCCTACACTTTCGCCACCGTTGATGCAGATTCCTAGGTACACAAACCGGTCCACAACCTCCATGGCTTCATTACCTGACATTAATTCCACGCAGTCATAGCAATCTTGCAGAAGTACTTTGCATTTTGAGGCTGCAAAGCGCATTCTGAAGTAATTAGCAAAACGCGAGATCGCGTCTAGCATTACTGCTGCTGCATGAGCATTGTCGAACAGCAACAGCTGGTCACGAACATAATGAGGATTAGTTAGTCTTTCACCACATATGAGACCAACACCGGCATCTTGTGCCTGGCGCAGACTGTCCTGAATTATTTCATCAATGAAAATTATACAAAATGTCTTGAAGTACACCACTACTGGTACTGAAACTGTCAGACAGTTCACTGTAAATCCTAACTTGAGCCTTGGTATGGGAATAAATGGTGGACAGTATGTGCACATACTCGGTCGGCACACCTATGCGTTTAAACGACTCTAAAAGTGTAGATCGACCTATTCAATCGAACGCATCCCTGTAGTTGGCCTGCTGGCCGGCCGTGCTCATCACACTGCACCACAATTTGGCGAAGAGTAAAAATTTGATCAGTGCACTCCGTTCAGGGCAAAACCCTACATGTTCTTGCGCAATGTTTTCCACTCGAGCTGCAGTGAGTTGAAGTATACGGGATGCCAGAACCCTAATGACGACTGAAGCTGAGCCGATTCCCTTATTGTTTTTGCAAGAACCGCGGATTAATTTTCTCAGATATGGGAACTATCATCGAGTGAACCTAGCACGAAGGAATGGTTCCAGTGGTCCACATACGGTTTCTGCTGCTGGCGAACGGGAAACGGACGACAGCCTTATGGTTTACTCCAAGTGTCAACGGCGGCAATGGATGTGTGATGAGGCAGAAGTTCCGTTCGCACGAGTGTGTAAAGAAATGTTTTACCATCCCCAAAACGCATCCCTCTCAGACAAAAAGATTTGAGCAAATCAGAGCAGACAGAACTTTTCAGAACAGTTGAGAAGTAACCTTCGACATTTGATCCGCTGAGCTCATTGGTTGCCCTTTGAATTTATTCACGTTCGGTAGATATCATCCAAACTCTCCTGGCTACAGAATATTTGCGGATCGCGGTATATATATTATTTTATTTCTCTCTTTGACACACGTTTTTAAGTGGAACAAACCATTTTTTGCACTTGCGCTTTTATTTGGCTTGAAAGCAATTGGTGGAGCCAGCCGCGTTTATCTTCTGGAGCGGAGGTTCCGTTACTCATGGAGGAGAATTCGAGCGCTGCCAAACGTGCTTTCACTTCGTTGTCAGTTCAGCGCATTCCACGGAGTGTTCACAACGAAAACTAGCGTAGATCGGGCACTTTCGTTACACTGGATATCGACAGTGAAATCACGCGGTTGAAACATCCGCTCACACAGTCAGTCCATTTGGCACTATAATAATCGCCCGAGACAGTGTGGTCGAAAGCCACTCTGCCACATTCTACTACTTTGGCATGGTGACCAGGTTTGTGCACCGCATCCATGCGAAGGGCTGTGCTGACTAGGACTCCGGTTCTTCCAAGTGTGCCATGAAGACGAAAATCAGGTGCATTCATAAGGTTGTATGTCGCACCACCGATCGCACAGGAGTGCCTAATTAATGGGGTACGATATTAATAGCGTACAACTGTTTTTACAGTTGCAGCACTGCTGCCTTCCGATTCAGGCAGAAAAGAATTAGAAACAAAGAGCACTCGTATTGCCAGCGTATCACCCAATATGACCAAGAAACATCTAGTACCATCGAGAAGCTTGATGTAGCTTCGACTACATCTACCGTGTACAGCAGCGTTTAAAAGTAGACATCAATACCTTCTTCATTGCGCAAGCTCATCCCTGCCAAGTGAGTCAGACTCTTGAGTCATTGGGTTTGGGTAAGGTCTCTCAAGAAAACTCTGTATCCTGTTGTCTCGCGGGTCAGACTTTTGAGTCAGGGACTTGGGATGGGGTCCGTCAAGTCAACTCCCTTCCGTGACATAAATGACCTGGAGGTATCAGAAGTTAACGTTCTCCCAACAATGATAGCACTTAACTGATACGATTTTCAACAACAAATTTATCTCCCAAGTTCTCTGCCTTCCCTGTACCCTCGGGTGATAGACATTTTCTACAGCTAAGACCGCTCGTAGACGTTGGTGCCTTCAGCGACCGCACCCTTTGACAAGTCGATCAACAAGGTGCACTGCCAAGTCATCATCATCATAGACAGCAATACATTAGTGGTTCACACTAATGCTTAACTGCCACACAACCATGAAGAAAAAGCAAATCCTATATAGGAAGAGAGAGAAGGGAAAAAGAAGGGGACGGGAAGGGACCTAACTACTGAAAATGATTACGTCCATATTCAAACATTCAACATCAACGTGCCTACACCTTGCAAACAAACAACCCAGCTGCAAGTTAGAGTAAGGCGTCATTAGCGAGACAGCTTCCTTACGGCTTTCACTGCCACGCGTCATTAAATGCACTCACTTCACAGAAAACTCGGACAAACAACGATAACATTCACGCCACTGAGCTCGATTAGCCGCCATCTCACCTAGAGTCTCCGACCACCGACTCTGTGAGTCGCGAGGGCCCCAGCCCGGGAGACGAACTCGACCCACAGTGGCCAACCCCTTCGTGAACGGCTTCATTTCTCTACGCCAGGTCATTATCTGACCACCTCGCACCTTACACCAGTTGGTCGCAGTGTCAGTGAACAGTGCTCGGTGTGGAAGACGACTAGCTGGCACCCTTAATACGTGACCTAACCATCTAAGCCTGTGCAAACGTAGAGACTGGACAAAAGAACTCGTTTGGCAATCACTACCAAACACCCGCTTTCTAACCTCCTCGTTACGTACACGTTGGTGCCACCCGACACGAGCGATTGAACGCAAACATCGGTGGTCAAATACTTGAAGACGGTTCACGTCTTCTACCCTGAAGACGAGAAAAACACTCAATCTGGATTGTAGGAATATGTCCACATGCCATTCAGTTTGTGAATTGCAGCTCAGACCTTTCAGAGGGTCATGGACAGGTCCCCATGGTCTACACTTTGTGGTCGTCTAAATTGACGACGTTTTCGTCGCGAACAAGGACGTATATCAACAAGTCAAATCCCCGTGCAGTCTTCGAATGTCTCAATCAGTATGGCATAACCCTAAACCCGATAGTGTTTTTAGGGTAGACTCCATAGAATCATCGGGGAAACGACTAACTCGTGACGGCAGTGAATCTGTACCACAGGAAATCGGTGCCCTCAAAAATTACCCACCACTGCAAGCCCAGAAAAGCCTATGTCGCTTTTTTAGTATTGTTAGCTAACAATGTCGTCTTATTCCGAATTGTTCGGAATTGTTAAAACCCCTTACAGATTTGTCAAAGGGTAATCCCAAGCATATCGTTTTACCGCCTCCAGCTGATACTGCATTCCTCGCAACAAAAGACGTGTTATCGCACTTGACGACCCTGGCAGACATGCGTGCAGACGAAGGTTCGACTCAGAGCGATGCATCACATTCAGCTTTCGGTGCGGTTCTGTAGCAGATCCTCAACGGTCAAGTCTAGCCCTTATTGTTTTTCTCGCAAGCTTCAGCAAGCGTAAACGCGCTGTATTATCTTCGACCTTCGCTCGCGAGTTGCTCTTTCTTGTCACGTGTTGGAAGGTAGGTGCTCTTCTATCCTAACAGACCACAAACCACATATTTATTCTTTCAACACCAAGTCGGAACGTTATTCTCCGTGAGAAGATCGACACTTGGACTACATGTTCTAGCTCACGACAGATAAAAACACCATCATCGACACCTTATCCCGAGTTACCTTAAGTGGCCTACACCGAACTGACACTGTCGATTTGAAGGAATTAGCATGAGAACAAGACAGTAATCCGCGGTTGCTGCAGTGTCGCAACACTTCGGTTAAACTTCGGGAGTAGTCTCTAACCAACTGCGAAGGCACAATCATATTTGATATCATGACACTCAGTCCTCATCCAGTTGTGCTAATAATTTTCAGACGCCATATATTCTAACAGTCTTCACTGTACGTCTCACCTCAACATTCGTCCCACTGTCGAGTTGATTTCAGACCGATCTGTATGGCATAGAGACACGCGAGAGTGGGTGAGAACATGCCATAATTGAGAACGCAGCGAAGTCCACCGGTATACTATCACGGACCTCGGCACATTCGCCAACCCCGACGCAAGTTCCAGTCAGGTCCACATTAAAATAGACGGGTCATTGCCGTATTCAAAAGGTCATCGGTATATCTTAACGTGTGTTGGCCGCTTCGCTGGATGGTCAGTGACAATATCCCACCCCAACACGAATACCAAAACAGTTGTATTCATGGACAGGTGGATTTCAAACTATGGTGTTCTAATGACTGTAACCACCGGTAGAGGCACACAATTTCAATCGGCGCTGTTCAGAGACTTCAACGGGTTAGTCGGAACCACCGCATACCATCCGGTGGTAAATGGTCTGATCAAACGTTTCCATCGTCAACTGAAGGCCGCTTCAAAAGACCAACCATAACCTCGACGTTGGACTGATCATTTACCACTTTTCATGCTCAGAATTCGATCGAACGTTGAGGAGGACATTGCACGACCGCAGAATTAGTCTACGACAGGACACTTCGCCTCCCTGGTGAACTGTTCTACGAGCCGAACGCCGGCCAAACCAGTCATGACGATACTACGTTCGTGCAACAGTTGAAGTCATCCATAGCGAAAATCCGACCCCACCTAACCGGTTAAATACAAAACAGGAACATAAGTACTCTAATATGGACCTTTGTAATTTCGTTTGTTTGTGTCGACGCCGTTGGGGCCTCCCTCCTAAAGCCACATTCCAGAGCATTCTGTGTTACTAAGCGATTCTACAAGTTCTTTGTGGTCGATCGCAATGGATCCCATGATACAGTGAGCATCGACAGATTCAGAGTTGGTCCTGTTGAGCTCCACCTAGACCCTACCACCCCTTCTGAGGTAGATTCTACTCCTAATAACTCGCAGTCCACACAGTCTATATGTAACCCACAGTCTGTACCTCCTCAGTCAAACCCGAAAACCCCTGTTGATTATCCCTGAATTCGTTCAGACTCAGCGTTCAGATGGCCAACAGTTTTCAGAGTATTGTGCTAAACATTGCCTCATTTTTTCGGGCGACTTCATCCTTCTAACGCTCTAGGGGTATTGTGAATAGTTTCACATTTCACTTTATTTTTGCAGAGTCTACATCAGTTGTCCCTTTACAAAATGAACAATTGTTTAAATTGATTCGACCTGACAATATACGTTCGGTGAGCGTGTCTCGTCTCTTTAGTGCTCCTGTTCCGCCTAGATCGGGGTTGCCTGTAGTGAGCTATCCAGCGACTGCGTTTTGAACGGACTAGGGTCGATCTCCTACAGGTTTGGGGACCCCATCTTTTGCTCGCAGTTAGAATAAACTTGCATACAGGACACAAACGGAAGAGTACATATTTTGAATACTGCGATGACACAGTCAGTGACAGTGAGAATACAGATAACATAGTAAAGCCTTAAGGACAGGTGTTATTACAAAATTATCAATACTAAAATTGTTTATTGGCTAAAAGTGAAACACTGAATAACCCATGGCCAAAGTGAAATAGCTGTATGAACTATTAAGCAACAACAGAATAATCAGATGGTATTTGTCACCTTTACCACACATTTCTAATGTTCCATTATCATGGTTGGCAGCATCCGATTCGGATTAGCCTGTCACAGTGACCGAAGCCTGCGCTTAGCCATCACTGCAATTGGCTTGCGCTGCACCAATTGCAGTTCCACTAACACACCACATATCCAGTGTAAACCCGAAGGAATAAGACCGGGAGGTGTGCCAGTGGGGCCTTTCTGTCCAGCCGGCCAATGCTGGTTAGCCACTTGATTGGCTAATAAGGAAAGGAAACTCTTATCTCTCGGAAACTAAACAGAGAGGCTGCAATGACGAGATCTACACTGAGAAGAAAGATTTTTGAAGTGTAATACAAGAAGCGTTGCAGTATAGGGGTGCAGGTTAGTGCATCCCAGAGAAGATAAGGATGAAAAGCAAAGTTCTCATTGGACTATGAAAAGCCAGGCAGACCATTCATCATACATTACATCAACAAAGCCGGAGAAAAGAATGGGTAGAAGACCACAGACACTCAGGTTTCTGAAAAGAAGAGCGGATTAATTGTCAATGACCACGATGTTGGCCGATGCAGTCATTAACAGAAGTAGAATAAATATACTGATATGACCTACCTGAGCCTAGCGTACTCGCCGCCTCATCACACACACACGCAGACGCGACAGCATCAAACACTACTGTACACACGATCCCAGCAACCAGACACAGTCAGTCCAGGCAGAAACAGGCACCTTCCCAACGAAGCCACAACACAGTCTCCACGCACAACAAACGCACGCATCTGCTTTTTGTCTGGCTGCTCCCAATCGGCCAATCTGACAAGGTTGAACCCGCAAGGACCGAAGTCCTAGTCAGCACAGCCCTCCGGATCAAAACAGCACGCAAGCCTGACCACCACACCAACGTCGATACATACACACCTACCTGTTCAGTTTTCATGAATAAGTGAGAGGTTCTTACGAAGGGACATGTCTGTCGATAGTATTCACCCTTGGGGATACGTGATTCACAGAGTAGACAGGCAAGATGGCAGAATGGGTGAGAGTTCTATTGCTAGTAGGACAGCATTTTGGCTGCCGCCAAGAAGGGTTGAAAGTGGGAAATCCCCAACCATTAAGCTGTCCCACAACAGATGGCAGAACAACGCTGCCGCTTCTGTGCGCTTATAGAAGACCCTAATCCACTCGATAGGTAAATGAGAAACTCCTCAGGAAATCCTTAGAAGATAAGCAAGCATGTCACGGCGACTCCTTATAGTACGAGGCTTCAATGCTCCCCAGGTGGATTGGAGATTGAGACATGCTGCCAGTGATGCGTTTAGTTAGGCATTGTTAGACTTCGTAAATGAGAAAAAATTAGTTTAACATGTGAATGAAGTCACTAGGTGGAGGGATGGTCAAGCTGCTGGAGTTCTGGACCATGTTATAACAGGAAACCCTAACGAAATTTTGGACTTGGAGTGTGGAACACCCTTGGGTAAGAATGGTCATGAATGTATACGTCTGCAGTTCGGCTGTGTTAACGAAATCCCTCTGTCAGACGTCGTGGATCCTTTAGACGCATGAATAACCAACAACTAGGGCCGAATGCTAAACAGTTTAGTTGAGTAAATTGTAATGGTACTAACGATGTCAATAAAAGTTAGATCATAATTAAAGATAATATTACGCAACTAGCTGACACGCATGTACCACAAAGACGTAGTCGGCGTAAAGGCAATCCTATGTAATGGAAAAGTGTGGTCGAAAAGGAACTAACGGAAAGCCTGGACTGGCTAGGAAGAAATACTCAAAAGTATAAAATGAATGCAGAAAAAATTTTGAAATGAATCTGGCAGAGAACCGTAAAAAATATTAAGGACCTTCTTTAAGTGTATTCAGACCAAAAAGGCCATTAGGAGAACTGAGCATGCTCAGTTCGGTCGTATTGTTGATACTGAGAGTGGCGCTATCGTATCACCGATGTAAAAAGCGGAAGTTTATCGCCGAGTTCTTGAGGCGGCACACATTCCGTATTCTGGAACAACCGCTGTCAAACTTATCACAGGGACCGCAGAAGGGGAAGAGTTTAAGGATAGGCTGGACGGACTACACGTGAATAAGGCGATGGTGTAACGACCTCTTAAAATGGCTTAACTTTTGTTCGTATTTTGTTATGAAATTTGACACTTCCGATCGGGGCACGTTTGTTTAGCCCAGTAGTATATCCCATTTCCGCTAAATGGAGTTTCCTCACTTTTCCGTTCTGCGCGCTATACGCAGGACGTCCTCTTCTCGGTCTTCTTCTCGGTCGTGGCAATGAACATTGTATTGCGCTGTTTTTTGTCTTCTGAATTATTGTTATTTGGGTAACTCAGCGTATCTGGAGTGAAACTTTGTGGGAGAGTCACTCACAAACTGTTGAGCCCGACGAAAGCATTACCGTATTCGGCGACCCAGTCTACCTTCTCGTAGTTTCACATTTGGTGAGTTCCTTGTTGTAAATTATTAAATTTTTTGACGGCATTGCGTTAACTTTTTTACTGACTACATTGTCATTGGTGAAATACTAGGTCTGGTTGAATCTGCTCATTTAGTGGCACGTTTTATACTCTTTTACGTATTGCAAACTATCGGGCGTTGCCATGTCTAGCAAAGACACCAAGCCACTAGATTCGCATACTGTCGGCGCGGTTACCTTAACAGTTCCCCCATTTCTGGAGATGGACCCGTTACTGTGATTTGTCTATCATGTGGCAGAGTTCGTCAACAACCGAATTGTCTGATCAGGCGAAGTTCAGCCAGTTAGTGTCTAGGCTTCCGAAGGAAGTCACAATGCAACTGCGTGACGTCCTCCTTATTAATCCCGCGGAAGATCGCTACGATACCCTTAAAGAGGCCGTAGTCAAGCGAGTAACCCCGTCTGAGAAGACCCGCTTGCAGCAACTGTTCAGTGGGTTTCAGGTGAGCGACAGGCGCCCTCTACGCTGTTTCGTGAGATGCAACAGCTTCTCGGCGGCTCCCACATAGACGAGTCACTGCTACCAGAGCTATGGATGCCGAGGCTGTCGGAGACATCCCAGGCTATTGTGTCCGTAGCCCGCTCGTAACCGCTCTCAGAAGCTGCGAGATCGCCGATCAAGTGGTCGAGCGTTTCAACCATTCCTGCACAATTCCAATGGCCTCAGAGTAACCGCCGTCCCTACCACATCAGCCGCGGAACAGCCTGTAAGCTCACACTCAAACGACCTTACGGAGGTCAGGGCATTAATGGCATAAATAGCCGCTTTGCGCACGGACTTAGATAAGGTGACGATTGGCCATTTCCGAAATCAGTCCTCACGACGTCATCGTACCAGCAAGTCACCACGTCGACGTAATTCACAGCCCCATAATGGATTTTGCTGGTACCATGATTGGTACGGTGCTAAGGCTATCAAATGTACAACGCCTTGCTCTTTTCCTTCTCCGCTTGAGGGAAACCGGATCGCCGACGCGTAATGGCGACTGACGTCGCGGACACACCCACCCCCAGTCGCCTTATGTTCGTTCGGGACCTCTCCATAGGGACCGCATTCCTGGTGGACACAGGAGCGCAGGTTAGCATAGTCCCGCGGACCCCCTCCCAAGCGACACAGTCAGGCGCTCATCTCCGTGCCGCCAATGGTACTGTTATCCAGACTTTTGGTCAGCGTTCGCTGACGTTAGATTTGGGTCTCCGACGAAACTTCCGTTGGATTTTCGTCGTTGGTGCCGTACCGTTTGCCACCATCGGCACCGACTTCCTCCGGCATTTCGGATACGCGACGCCGGAAACTAATAGATGCCGTTACACGATTAAGCATCGACGGCAATCGCACGATTGTTGCAGCCATCAGTCCTCTTTATGCAACACCGGCTGTCCCACCGTCTTTCGCGGAACTTTTTCAACAGTTCCCACAACTGGTCCGGATATCAAACGCCGTGCCCGTTGTGACCTCCAATGTCACACATCACATTAGAACCAAAGGCCCGCCCATATCACCTAGGCCCCGCAGGTTGGCTCCTGAGAAGCTCAAACTCGCTAGGGCAGAGTTCGAACAAATGCTCGAGTTCGGGATAATTCGCCCTTCCGACAGTTCTTGGGCCTTACCGTTACATCTGGTTCCTAAAAAATCAAAAGACTGGCGTCCTTATGGTGACTACCGTGGACTCCGTAAAGTTACAGCCCCCGATAAGTATCCTATTCCGCATATGCAAGATCTTACGATTTGCCTCGCGGGTAAAAACATCTTCAGCGAGATCGACTTAGTCCGCGCCTATCAACACATTCCTGTGGCGACATCCTCCGCGGAGGCGGTCGTAAACTGTTATTCACTTATTCAGCGCGTACGGCCTTTAAAGAGCTTAAAGAGGTTATCTCCAAAATAGCCCTGCTTGCTCATCTTGACCCTCGTGCAGAGTTTTTAATTGTATCCGACGTTTTCGAAGCAGCCGCTGGCGCTGTATTACAACAGTTCGTCGTCAGTGGCAACCGTTAGCGTTCTTTTCTAAACGGTTGCAGCCTACCGAGTGTCGCTATAGCACGTTCGGAAGAGAATTACTTGCAAGTTACATCGCGATACGTCATTTTCGGCACGTTGTTGAAGACCGACAATTCACAGTCTACACTGATCATAAGCCATCGGTGTATTCGCTGAACTCATCGTCAGACAGGTATTCCTCCCTGAGAAATCAGGCACTTGGATTACATCTCTCAGTTTACGACAGACATACGCCATAACCCAGGTGTCCTCAATCCTGTCGCTGACGCTTTCTCACGTGTAGATCAGGTGAACAATTCTATGACTACTGCTCTCGATTTGGCCGCCATGGCCGCTGCTCAAGTAGGCGGCTTGGAGATAGAGCATCTTCATCGAAGTAGCTCTCTCAAAATACGGCCCGTTCCTTTGACTTCATTTGAGGGAACCATCCTGCGTGACGTTTCCCAAAGCGCACCTAGGCCTGTAGTACCCTTGTCGTTTCGTCGTGCAGTGTTCAACGCACTGCATAACCTATCGCAACCCGGCATACGTGCTTCCATGAGGCTTATCACTGAACGTTTTGTAAGTAAACCACGACGTCCGTAATTGGGCCCGTTGCTGTCTGCAGTGTCAACGTTCCAAAGTTCATAGGCACATCAAAAGCCCGGTCGGTGTCTTTCCTACACCTGACGCACGTCTTCATCACGTGCACATCGGCCTTGTCGGACCGTTACCACCTTCTAACGGTTTTACCTTCCCGTCGACTTGTGTCGACCGTTTTACTAGGTGGCCAGGAGCAAGCATACTCCCTGATTGCGCGTCTGAAACAGTGGCTCGCGCCTTTTTGAAACGTTGGGTAACTCAGTTTCGTTGTCCTGCAGTCGTGACCACCGATCGTGGTTCTCATTTTGAAGGATCCTTCACAGATCTCTCGAATACCCTTGAGTGTAGACACATACGCACTACCGTCTATCACCCAGAGTCTAACGGGATGGTGAAACACTTTCATTGTCAGTTGAAAGCAGCCCTCTGTGCTCAGTCGAACCCCACTTGGCAGGACGCTTTAACCCTAGTCCTCCTTGGGCTCCGTAACACCGTCAAGATGGACTTGAAAGCCACACCAACTCAGCTCGTCCACGGTTGTACCCTACGTTTACTCCAGGAGTTAGTGTCTCCTTCAACAGCCAAACCTGTCGATTATGGAAAGTATGTAGCACGTTTAGAGAATCACATGTGACAGTTACGTCCTGTTCAACCACCGGGGCGGTCGTCATCCGTACATTTGCACGAGAAGCTTTCTTCTTGTGCTCACGTCTTCACACGCGCAGAGGGCTCTCGCAGGCCTCTGCAGCCCCCATATACAGGTCCTTTCCGTGTGTTGCAACGAAGCGAAAAATCTTTTACTGTCGAGCGTGATAGTAAGCGTGACGTCGTTTCAATTGATCGGGTCAAACCCGCCTTCCTTGAGGAAGATGACACCAACGTCTTATCCACACCTGAAGCTTCGCCGTCCCGTCCCGAACATACACCAAACACACCGGACATCAATCCTGCACCTTCTCCTCCAATGCGTCACCGACATGGTAGACGAGTCCGAATGCTATCAGTGTTTCCTACATTTAACACGTTCCTTTGTAACAATGGTTCTGTTATCGTCATGATGTCAACTTTAGATTCGTTCGTATACACTAACACATTTCTCCGAGTTCTTTTTGAACGTAACCCTAGCTAAATGAATGGAAAAGCACCAGGTCTTCAGTGACATCGTTCGTGAACGGTTCGTCAGCACGACGAGCTTGTCCTTCTTACCTGGCACAGGTATTTCACCGTCTGTTCAGTTTTAGATTACATGGACTTGGTGCAATGGAGAGCCAACTCCAGAAGGCTATCGTTCAGCACTAAGTAAACCTACCCCCCTTTATTTCCTCGCTCGTGAATCTTTTGGGGTTGGGTAGCCCGCTGTGATAGATATGCACCAAAAACTAAACTTAAATAATCTAAATAACGGATTCAACCAGCGCACCTTTAGTCCGTAACCGACCTTCTTATGGGCTATTCCCTCTGTTATTCCCCTGTATTTCTTACCAAATGGGTATATGCCTAGTAATGGACATTACATTTTATTTACACTATTATTGCACGCCTATTGTGTAACACAGGTCCCCTGACCCTAGTGGCCTTCTGGGGGGGGAGTTCTGTAGCGACCCCTTAGAACGGCTTAACTTTTGTTCGTATTTTGTTGTGAAATTTGACACTTCTAATCAGGGCATGTTTGTTTAGCCCAATGGTATATCCCATTTCCGATAATTCGAATTTCCTCACTTTTCCGTTCCGCGCGCTATAAGCAGGACTTCTTCTGGATGTACAGTTGATTTTTCCCGGTCGTGGCAATATACATAATATTGCGCTGTTCGTTGTCTTCTGAATTATTGCTATTTGGGTAACTCAGCGTATCTGGAGTGAAACTTTGTGGGAGAGTCACTTACAACGGGGCCGGACTATATCCATTTCAGAACATCAAAACCTCTGTGATATTTTGCAGGAGCCCTTAACTCTTGTTTATTTTCACCCTCCAAAAGGCCATTATCCGAGATGATTAGAGGAGTGCAGGTTTTGTAACCATCCATAGGGGGGAGAAACACGAGGTGGGCAACCACCGACTAGTAAGTCTTACGTCAGTGATCCTGAAGCTGCTGAAAGGAACTGTTAAGGATAGAGTTGTGAAGCACCTTATTGAGAATAAGCTTCTCCCCGCAAACTAGCATGGATTCGGGAGGCACAGGTCTTGTCTCATTATCCTGATTTCCTTCCTCAACGAGTTCACGGAGAGGTTGAATAGGGGACAAAGAAGAGGTGTGTTACCTGGATTTCAGAGAGGCACTCGATTCAGGGAGCCAACACCGCTCATCCTCAAACTAGAGACTTTCGGTCTTCGTTCAAGGCTGCTAGGATGAATACATAACTTTTTGGGGAGTGGCACCTTCGCTGTAAAGATAGCGGAGAAAAGGAACACGGAACATACAGTGGTTGGCGAGACACCTCAGGAACCGGTGCTTGGACCACTATAGTTTTTTAGGTTTCTCAATTATCTCACCGAAAACCTGAAGCGCCCCTACGACATTTCCGTCAGTAATCTGAAGATTGTGGGAAGCGTAGCGTTTTGTACAGTATTTTCTACTTTATACTTCCTATTGTCAGCTCTTTTCACATTTATTTATCTCACGTGTACAATCCATGTTTAAACCAAGTTAATCGATTGATTCGATTTTAAAAAATTCCAAATTTACCTCCGAGATCGTGAGCCGTGCGTTTTCTCTGTGTCCCGTGTCGCTCGAGAGGGTTCAATACCAACGAAACCAACCACCTATTTTAGCAGAAATCTCTTAGGATCAACAATACGAAGCGTATCCGTTGGACACCTCATTCAGTGTAGTGGAATTTCTAAGCCAACGCACCTTCACGAATTATTGCGAGTCATTTCCCTTCGTCTTCATCACATTTTGGCTCTGTGTTCATATTCGAGTATTTTGATAGTGTTTAGATCCACTACAGAAGTCCTGATAGCACGCGCATGCGGAAATTGAATTCTACTTGAAGATATTCAAGTGGGCAGCAACTACGCAGCTGGGAGAAGTGTTTTTCTGAAGAAATCGCCATATTTTCCAAGGAAGGTACTTTCTACCTTGAGAAATCGAGCGTCCGCCAATTGTCGCGAAAGTTTGAACTTTGCGCTTGCTTCCGATTGGTCCGTTGTGATGCCTAGGCTCTAGATTGCAGATAACGTAGATTCAGCGATTCAGTGATTGATACACGGGTTCGAGGCAACGGCCCAAGGTTCCCTGATCCAGTCGGTTCTCCTTGCTCAGTGTTGGCGGGCTTCTGTTGATCTGAAAGGCGATCATTGAAAACAGGGTGTAGCACCGCTGTACACCACTTTTTCGATTTTGGACTGAGCAGCGGATAAAGCTCATTTGAAGTTCGTCTTTCTCTTTCTTTTGGCCCAATTTGCGAGAGAGAGAGAGACTGTAGTGGTCGAAAGGAGTCCCTGACTACCTCAAGTGAATGCAGGTGTATTTCACTGAGTTCGGTGAACAAATGGACGAATGCAACAGGACAGTTACGAGAGTTTTAGCAAGTTATTATAATAAAGAGCTTGACTCACAGAAAGGGTTCAAGAGGACCATCACAATATTCCAAATNCCTTGAGAAATCGAGCGTCCGCCAATTGTCGCGAAAGTTTGAACTTTGCGCTTGCTTCCGATTGGTCCGTTGTGATGCCTAGGCTCTAGATTGCAGATAACGTAGATTCAGCGATTCAGTGATTGATACACGGGTTCGAGGCAACGGCCCAAGGTTCCCTGATCCAGTCGGTTCTCCTTGCTCAGTGTTGGCGGGCTTCTGTTGATCTGAAAGGCGATCATTGAAAACAGGGTGTAGCACCGCTGTACACCACTTTTTCGATTTTGGACTGAGCAGCGGATAAAGCTCATTTGAAGTTCGTCTTTCTCTTTCTTTTGGCCCAATTTGCGAGAGAGAGAGAGACTGTAGTGGTCGAAAGGAGTCCCTGACTACCTCAAGTGAATGCAGGTGTATTTCACTGAGTTCGGTGAACAAATGGACGAATGCAACAGGACAGTTACGAGAGTTTTAGCAAGTTATTATAATAAAGAGCTTGACTCACAGAAAGGGTTCAAGAGGACCATCACAATATTCCAAATTACCGTTATCGGGAAATTGAGGATATTCCGAGATTATCGGGGGGTGGCTGAAACGCGGTCGGACGGAGCTAAAAATGGATGAGATCCTTGCAGTATCATCAAGCAACTACGCCACAGTTAGAGAGAGTCGGTATCATTCCGTAGAAAAATGATAGGAAAACTGGTATAAGGCGAGTGTTACGGCAAGTTTCAGTAAGAGGGTACAAATGAAAATCCCAAATGAAATGTATGGAAATGTGCATTTCACGGATCCTAACATTATTGCACCTAGGTAATGGTTAAATGGTTCACCGCAAGTAAATCACTTTCGTACGGTGAATCAGCATGGCGGTGAACAACGAGGAAGTTTCTGTAGAATATTCAAGGAGAACTATCAGAACTTCCGGGAGTACCAGGAGGATCTCGACAGATTTCAACGGGAAACGTGTAGCAGTTTCTTCATCAATAGTACGCAAACGACAGCAAGTGCGAAGAAACGTAGGGGAATAGGTTTGCCGCCAGACTGCCCGTACGGATGTCTCGTGTATAAGTGTGTACACTGTACTCGTCGGACGGTAGCTGCCAAACGGTAATATATTAGTACAATTCTTATGACATTACTTTTAAGATTCGCATATTACAGCTGTAAGGCCTCTTGGGTAGTTTACTATCGTAACGGGGCATATCGCATCGAGAAGGCCAAACCAGAACATTCGTACGACTTCCAAGTTGGACGGCCTGGCATATATCCGAGATATAGACGTCTGTCGATAGCAGATGAGCGGCATGTGACTGAGATGAGGCAGAACTTTAAAAGCACTCGTGAAATGACGTTGTACGTTAAAAGTAAGTTCGGGGTTTAGATGCGTGCAGACGACTTACGCAATCTACGTAAGAAGCAGTGTAAAGCTGACACTCGGAGCGAGCTGGTTAAATTACGCGATCTGCCAAAAGCGGAAGGACAGTATTGCTTTCTGTTAGGGGATAAGTGGTTACGGTTCGCGTTCTTCGTTCCGAAAGGATTTTTCCAGCTGTGTCCTAAATTTACCGACGTCATTTTGGCGGACGCCACTCACCAGTTAAACTACGGGGGCTTCATACTGTGGCACGCTATGTTGGTAGATGTAACTGGCGTAGGTGTGACGTATTTTACGCACTGATGACTAATGAAACGACGGCCAGTTACCAATTCCCACCACATGTGTTTCATTTATTTCCACAGGACGCAGGAAGTCCGCACTTGCAAGTCGAATGACTGACGATATTTTGCCGCAGATAGAAGTTATTAGAGATCCCTTAGAAACAGCGCGTTTCAGGCGAGTGATTACGGGCGGCTGAAAGCAATTCAACACAAAGATGAAGGAACGCATTGTCAGGAAGATGGCCTTGAATCCGGTAAACAACGACGTTTGTCAGATATGCTACCTGAAGGAAGACCCTGCGGACTCAGACGAGGACAACGTCAATTGGGTCCAGTGCTCCAAATGCTGCTGTTGGTACTATGACTGGTGTGCTGACTACCACGACTCCGACGTCGACTTCATCTGTCTGGACTGCGATACAATTCAGCAGACAACATGAACCACGAGAACAGCCCCATTGTCCTTCTGAGGACAACCTGGAACGATCTCACGTCCCTCTTCAGGGCCAGTTACAACCTGATTTCCATCCCGGGCCCTGCTCACTTATTGTTAACATGCGTACGATTGTTCCCTTAGGGCAGACGATGAGGGTCACTGAGTCTTATTTCAGTGACAGCCCCCTGGGTCCTTAGCGGACTGGCAATACCATATTCCGTGGACAGGCGATGAGGGTATATATATGAATATATATATGTATAACAATATACATGTATATGTATATAGGGTGGCACGTGCATGTGTGTATAGATATACATATGCATATATATGATATTATACATGTTCGTACAGATGTACACATATTTTCATGTATATATGCATATATATATACATCGGTACGAACATTTATACCGTGTTATAAATATGATGTATATATATGCATATATTTATACACATATCTACACACATACGTATTTTTGTGTATATATATATATGTATAATTATTTGCATAAATATAGATATATATATATATTTGCATTCCCATACCTACATGACTACGCTCAACAGAAAGTATACATGTAGATTTATATACACTCTGATGATATACATATATATACTGATAAACGTATTCATATAGGTATGTATGTGGAATTATATTCCCATATATATATGTACATATATAGAATTATTTCCATATATATATTGTAACATGCAGGCCAGCCGACTCTACTCTGACCGCCCGTGACTACGCAATCCAACCTTCAGGCAACGTGGACGCACCAGGGGACAGCGCTCTTCCGAAGTAGGGGTTCGAACGACAGTTCTGTAAAGAGAAATAATACGAACAAACATGAACCGAAGGCCCAGTAAGCCATGCACACGACTTACACAAACGAAAGCTAAAACGGCACCGACAACACAGCAGCACGCCCCGTTACACAACCCTAATTCAATTCGTGCGCGCTCGCTGGTTTCGGTTGCGCGTTACAATATATATAAAAATATATATATATATGGAAATATAATTCCACATACATAGCTATATGAATACGTTCGTCAGTGTATATATATACTACGTATATAAGTATACATCTACATGTATACATGTATATATGCATATACCTGTTTACATATATACAGGTATATATACACGTAAATATATATATTCGTATATATATACACACACATTTTTGTCACAATATGCCTATACATCAGTCACCACATGCTTTCACTTGTTCGCAGATATTTCCCCATACACCTTATGTATTTGTGGTATATCTAGTCTACATATATATTTCACACTTGTATACATTATAGATGTGCCTGCTACAAGCGTACGGCTTGGGCAACCGATGAGAAAATTCGGCTTCAACGTCACGCAATGTATTATTCAGTGTAACACGCGACCGGAACTAGTTAGCGCGCACGGATCGAATTTGAAGTGGTAATCGTTACACGGTTGTTTCGTTCACCTTTCAGACCGCTATGTCAACGTTGTGCACGAGGATCTTGAAACAACGGACAGTCAGACAGACAAGCAGGACACTTGTATTTAAACGTAACTCTCTTGTACTTTTGTACCCTTATCCTTTTTGATATTCTATTATTGCTGCGTGTTGCGTAATACATCTTCGGTCGTAATCTCCGTCTGCTCTTCTGGTTGAATGTTACAATTGGGCGAACCTGCCAGGATACGAAATGTCGAAAACTACAAAGAAACCTGAAGAAGACCAACATTCTTCCACTCCTTCCACATCCGGAGACTCCAGTCACCTTATGCAAGCCTCGACAAACATCCTAGACAGACTGTCGACGAAACCCACAACAGCAGGGGTGCAAGTATCGATCTCACGTCCCGATAAGTTCACTGTGGGGGGTCACTACCCTCGTTAGGAAGGTCAGGTACTAGCCTATCTCCGTAACTTCCCAGCAGAGTCCCACAGCAACCTTATTCTGAATTTGCTGAATGGAGAGGCCTTCGATATTGCTGTCGAGGCAAAAATCCTGGACACCCCTTTACCAGATTAGACGTTTACCGAGCTACGATGTCTGTTGGACGCCCCCTTGCATCCGACTGTCAACCGACAACAGTTCCATGCTCGCAGACAGCTCGAGGGGGAAACCGTCCGGTCGTTTGCTCGCGAACTACGGCGCCTGGCCAAGCGCGGTTATGAGAAAAGGTTCGCTGAGGAACTCCGAAAACGGATTCTTGAACAGCTAGTGAGGGGGATCCGGCAACGAACATAAAAAGGGAGTTCCTACTTCATCCACCTAGCGACCTGGACGCCGCAGTGCGGTGGGCCGAGGACCTCAAGCGGGTCAAGGCAGCCATCGGCCGACCAGTACAATGTTGCATCGCGGCACGGGCGACCAGTCAGAGGAACAGTCCCCCAATGCATAGAAGAAGCTCAGACCGGTATCAGGGACCTAGTCACTTGCGCTATGGTGGCCGCGAACGGCGATCTTGGTGGAACAAGTCGCCTAGACCATGCGACATTGCGTTCCGGGCAAATCGTCAAGCCTCCGAAGCTACCGACCAGGCGATCGGAAGCTACGTCAGATCAGGTAAGCCCAATAGTCTAGTTTACGTTCCTTCCCTTACCGATTGTTTCCAACCGCTGGCAGAACTCACAGTTCAGATAATGATATGTGGAATAGTACTTGTAGGTCTGATAGATACCGGAGCTTCCTTAAGCGTAATCGGCACACACACAGTACGCAGACTCTCGGGCTACAAGCGAAAACCGTGTTGTCACCGCATCCTCACGGCCAGTGGTGACCAAATGCCGACAGAGGGCAGAATCGTTGCACCGGTCATAATAGCTGGATGCCATATAGAGCACAGTTTCGTGGTAAGCCCCAAACTCCCATTCTTTGTTATAGTGTGGATGTATATTTCAGGCCGTCTGAGGTGCACGCTCGATTTGCACAACCTTAAGCTAAGGAACCCGTCCGGCTCCACTCAGTTGACATCTATGTCTGGAACTCTGCCAGCAAACGACTCTCTATGTCACTGCCGCTCCTTCCGAAGTAAACCGCCAAATTGGCCAGATGATCCAATCGAGTAGGGCTCCCAGCAACTCGCGTAGTGCTCAGTGATCAAGTGTTCGCGTGGGAGGGAGCAACGTTAGGTCGTACAAGCATTCTGAAGCATGGAATTAATACAGGAGATGCGACTCTAATCAAGATACCCTCACGCAGAATACATGCACACCTTCAGGTTGAGGTGCGTAAGATGGTTGACGACATGTTACAGAAGAACATGATCCGGCCCTCGATGTCTCCATGGGCTGCCCCGATAGTCCTGGAATAAAAGAAAGGCGGTGAATTACGGTTATGCGTGGATTACAGGAAGCTCAATAGGTGACAAAGAAAGATGCATTTCCGTTACCAAGAATTGATGACCTGTTTGGTGCCCTTGGCGGAGCCACGTATTTTAGTACGTTAGACTTGGCATCAGGCTATTGGCAGGTGGAGGTCGAGGAAGACGATCGAGCGAAGACGGCTTTCACCGTACCGTCGGGGCTGTATGAATTCGAGGCCATGCCCTTTGGACTATCAAACGCACCTGCGACGTTCCAACGCTTGATGCAGAAAGCATTACGACTTAATACCTAGGACATGCCTAGTGTATCTAGATGATGTCATAGTCTATGGGAGGTCCGAACGAGAGCATATGCACAATTTGTAGTGTGTGCTGGACCGTTTGGTCGAAGTCGGTTTAAAACTGAAGCCCTCAAAATGTCAATTTCTACTCAAAGAGGTAACATTCCTAGGGCATGTAATTTCGGGGGAGGGTATCCGCACAGACCCAAAAAAGACGGAACAAATACGATCCTGGCCTACACCGAAGGACGCAAACGAACTGAGGAGCTTTCTGGGCTAGCGTCCTATTATCGCCGCCTCCCTAATGGTTTCGCTTGCATTTCCACTCCCCTGAACAGACTACTACAAAATAGTCAAGAATTCACGTGGACGGAAGAATGTGACCACGCTTTCAAATCACTGTGCGAAGCTCTGTACACAGCGCCGGTGCTAGCGTTTCCGGACCTGTCGCCGAAGGCCGGAGAGTTTGTTCTGGATACCGATGCAAGCGACACTGCAATCGGGGCGGTCCTCTCTCAACGAGGACAAGACGGTAGGGAACGAGTGGTAGCCTACGGTAGCCGATGTTTAAGCAAATGTGTGAGAAACCACTGTACGACCAGAGGAGAAATGCTTGCGTTAGTATTCTTTGTGCGACATTTCTGACATTATCTTCTAGGCAAAAGTTTTATTGTACGCACAGATCACCAGTCTCTCCGCTGGCTACAAAACTTCAAAGATCCAGAGGGACAGTTAGCCTGATGGCAGGAGATACTACGGGAATACGACTTCGTATGTGAACACAGACCGGCCAGACGACATTTGAATGCCGACTCATTATCAAGGCGTCCTGCGCGCAATCACGGCGACTGTCCGTCTTGTATTACGCAACACGTGGCGTTGATCACTCTACAGGGTGCAGAATATGGCCGCTGGCAGCAGGCTCGAGCAACAGATCCCGAAACTGCGTTAATCTATGAAAGGTGCTGGAACAATGGAGAAAAACTAACAAGTAAGGAAATGGAAGGAAAGAGCTATGAATCTCGCTGCCTTTAGACGCTATGGGAACAGCTCAAGATGGCAGAGGGAGTATTATTCATCCAATACGGACCCACTTACATGAGAAGGATCGTGGTCCCTCAATCTAGGGTACGTGACGTCCTAACAGGCTTGCACCTAGAGCTCGGACATGCGGGAATGAACAAGTTGGAAGAGGCCGCACGACAACGATTTTGGTGGCCGCATCAGAGGAGGGATGTCAGGCTGTTATGTCAATCGTGCCAGAAATGCGGCACGTTCAAAAGCCCTCAAATGGGACGTCGAGCACCGTTGCAAATTATGGCCGCAGGATATCCTAACGAGCTGGTCGGTGTAGATATTGTGGGACCGTTGCTCGAGACACCCCAAAACAATTGGTACATTTTGGCCCTGGTAGATTACTTCACCAAATGGTGTGAAGCTGTCCCGCTTGCACAAGTGGATACATCTTCAGTAGCAACAGCCATTATCGACCACTAGGTGTGCTTGTGGGGAGCCCCGACCCAACTCCATTCGGACCAAGGCTCCTGCTTTGAAAGCTCTTTGGTTCGCAAAATGTGTAGGCTACTAGGAATAGATAAAACGCGAACCACAGCTTACCACCCGCAAGGCAATGGACAAGTGGAAAGGACGAATCGGTCCCTCAAAAATCTCCTCAAGGCCTTCGCAGAGGAGAGTGTCACCGAATGGGACTCAGCTATACCGAACTGTCTGTTAGCTTATCGCAGCGCCATTCACATTTCGACTGACCAAACCCCACATTTTTTGTGGACAGGCCGAGAAGTGGGACTGCCCTCGGTTGCCCGGTTGTCCACTGCACAGCAACTGCAACTGCCAGTAGCACAGTATGTAAGCAACCTCCTCGACACACTCCGGCGGGCCCGCCAGATAGCACGGGTACATCTGGAAACATCTCACAGGCATCAGAAGGACTATTACGATAAGAAGGCATTTGGAGCTCTCATGAAGGTTGGAGAAAGGGTGTGGTTGCACAACACGGTCCCGAGCCCGGGAGTCCCAATGAAGATACACAAACAGTGGAAAGGGCCGTATGTTGTCGAGCGAATACTTTCGGAGGCAACCTGTCAAATTAGTGAACTAACAGGAACAAACAGGCAGCCAATTGTAGTTCACTTTAACCGACTAAAACCATACACACGAACTACAGGCCGGGAACGAGCACCAGTCGTTCCTGAGGTCGGGATCAAAGTGGAAATCCCGAACGTGCTAAACATAGGCGAAGTACCGAGGACAGTGCTCGGTGAAGAGGGGAGCTGTGTAACACGCGACCAGAACTAGTTAGCGCGCACGGATCGAATTTGAAGTGGTAATCGTTACACGGTTGTTTCGTTCACCTTTCAGACCGCTATGTCAACGTTGTGCACGAGGATCTTGAAACAACGGACAGTCAGACAGACAAGCAGGACACTTGTATTTAAACGTAACTCTCTTGTACTTTTGTACCCTTATCCTTTTTGATATTCTATTATTGCTGCGTGTTGCGTAATACATCTTCGGTCGTAATCTCCGTCTGCACTTCGGGTTGTATGTTACTTTAGCGGTTCAAATTAGTTTTCCCGGGTATGAAAGGAAACCGGCTCCCACAGGTAGAAGCGCAGAAAGACGTGCGTGCACAAAGCATTATTGTCATTGCAAGGTCACTTTTTATCAATTCGAACGATATGCAGAGATGACGCAAAAAGTTGTTGTACAATAGTGAAGCATCGTTAGTGAACAAAACCAAGAAAAAACTCTACAACTCCGGGCACTTGCATTCTGATTCTCTTGTCTTTTTGGGATATCCATACGTCTACTCCGTGAGTGAAGTACCTCTCGCCGTTTTCATGTTCTTGCATTTCTCCTTCAGAGGGTCTTAACATACCCGTGTAGTAGTCTGCTTGCTGGAAATAGTCTATGTCAACCAGATTTTTCGGTAAGACGTATTAGGATATGGAGCCGAGGAGTGTCGATATGACCAGGGGTGTTCATAGAGTGTATAGTGGGACCACGTTTGACGTCCCCGAAATACTAAACTCCACGCGACGTGAGAGTTGCCTTGCCAGTACCACCGCGCCTGTTCACATTACCTTGTATATGCAAACTTACTGCAAACCACTAGCATCAAAGTTAGTGGGCCGGCATAAGTATCGCAGTTTTGCTCGTACCTGTGTAATGAATCCACATCATCTCTACTGCTGTTGGCTACATTCACTAGGATAACGATGTTGAGCTATTACCGTTAGGAACGCCGCTTAACCAGTCTTACGGTTGTTTGAATTCTGAAGGTCGACTGGAATTTTCCGTCGACGCACTCTTCCACTCTGGCGGCTGCTGTGCGGTTGCGTTCAAGGTGCTCTCATGTCCAGCTCTTTGACACCACTCTAGTGTTACGTTGAAGTTTGTTGTGAACGGTGAGTAAATCAATAAATACAGTTTGTTTGCAGATTCATCGTTTTCTCCCTGCGACTTCCGATTCGCGGTAGCATCAGGTTGTGGAAACTCTGGGCGTGAGAATTCAGGAACTAGCACTACATTTGTCGCTGTATTCACATAATAGACTTATTGTGCAGTCAACATTTCTGTTGTTCACTTATGTATATGGCTTCATAACGCGTCCATTGACCACGCTCTCGTGAGCGTGTTTTCAAAGATGCGTCGAGAAGTATACCATTACTTATGTAATAATAATATTATTATCGCATGCGGTATGTTCGACTCTCAACTCCACGAAGATTTTGTGCTAATGAAAATTATATGTGAAAGCTTCAGCCCACATTTCACTGCTTTGTTTAGCGTAGAATATACCTTATTACCTGGTAATAATCCGTCAAAACAGACAAAGTTCTCAGCAGCGTTCTCATTGATGTACTACGTATCCGCTCACAGTCAGCTACCATTGAACCCTCAACTCATCCTGGA
The DNA here is from genome assembly GCA_008508345.1 of Paragonimus westermani. Taxonomy (NCBI): domain Eukaryota; kingdom Metazoa; phylum Platyhelminthes; class Trematoda; order Plagiorchiida; family Troglotrematidae; genus Paragonimus; species Paragonimus westermani. Next base: position 110,812 of record QNGE01001837.1, read on the forward strand.
GCAGATGGTATCTCACCAATGGTAAACAACCGAGGAGTTGAGGATATATACCCATCCATTTACTTTATATGGGCACCCTATCACTTCTATCCAGCACTTTCTCGACCTAGTAGAATAATTCAGTAATTATGCTTCACCACAAAAGTGGTCGAAAGCGAAACTTTAGTGACTATCGTCCCATCAGCCACAAATCTATCTGTGGACCGCTGTTCGAAAGCACAACGTGCTGAACTACATGTGCATGTAATATCGTTTGGGGTGGGGAGAAGCTTTTTTAGTCATTATCGGGTCATGTTAATCAACATCCTGCCCCACGTAGGCTCATTTCAATCGATCAATGGATACGCAGTCGCTCCGTCCAAACCGTTCAATGATGAAATACTTTTCTTCACGCTTACCCACTTTGAAGGGGCAGGAGTATCGTGGATGCAGTGGTTTCCTGAGGGCGTCTTGGCGCCTAAACGTAAATTTACATGTGCGTAATCCCGGAAACTTTTGTTCTCGGTGCTAATGCTGACGGGTGCTGGGTGGTCTGAAACGAAGGTCGAACTTGTGCCATCGTGAACGGGAAATAAAATCCGTGCCTGGGTCTCAATGTGTCGACGATTGAATCAATTTCCCTGTTAGGTGTGAAGTGGTGCCGTAAACTAGCTTCGAGGTAGTACAACCGATATCCTCTTCAGCGGTAGACCTGATTCCAAGGAGAATGAGCGGCAGGCTCTTGATCCATTTCGTTGCGTCGGACTGGGCGGTTATCGATGCTTTTAGTTGCCGGTGAAAACGCTCGGTCAAACCATTGGCGCAAGGATGGTACGCTGTTGTTTTATGTGTGAACAACCCGGTAACTCAATGAAGTCGCAAAGGAAGGAAGACTGAAACTGGGTGCCTCGATCCATAGCGGTTGTAGATGGCACACCAACATTTGTGATCCGATACTTTAAGAAGACTACCAGTTGTCCCCACTGAAACAATTTTACTTGGCACAACTAGGGGCCAACATGTAAAACGGTCGTTGGCGGTCAGTATACGCGTACAATTGCTGGAGGGTGGTAGTGCTCCAACGATGTCCAGGTGTACATGGGAGAAACAAGCATCCGGCTGAGAGAAAGTGCCGGGTGTGGTGACCGTATGTTTGCACACTATAATCCTTAGACAATCGATACACTGTTGTGATCAGAGACGAACATCTCTGTGTGTAAGGGACCAAACAAAACGTTGTGCGGTCAACTTCAGTGTCCCGTCTTTTCCAGAGTAAGGAAAATAGTGGGAATGATGGAAAATGGTACGCCGATAGGAAATTTAAACAAAGGGTTTAGATGTACCCGCCGAAATGTGGCATAGGATGTCACCAGGTTCTGTCGGCAGAGGAACGGTAGACAACTTTAGGGACTTACAAATGAAGACGACCTTCAGGTCCTCACTGCACTGTTGAGCAAAGACCATTTTAGCCAGATTGAAGGAGGGTGGCGATTGGACTAAGTTGACGTCAGGCCGTGATGACGAATCAACAATGACACTAGTGTCAACAGGTAGGTGTCGGATGTCCACGATGAACTGGGGGATGTGGTCCGAATGTCTGATTTTACGCGACGAATAGGGATCAGGTTTGGCGTGGAAAACAAATATCCAGGGTTTGTGGTCTTTTGCACAACATTTTCTTGATCAATCCGGGAATTCGGTATCAACTCTTCCAACTTCCCATGAAAAGTGTTTCCAGGTGACAAAAACTCAGAGAACAACAGGCTAATTCAAATAGACGCTCTACAAAATATGTGCTCGATTTCACCTTGAACATTGCCCATGGAGTCTAAACGGATATCCCAAGCGGTTTCTGGACAGAAACATGCAACCAAAAGTGAGGCATGAAATTGTCCAGACGGTGGATAAAAAACCCATTTTTATCACTCTGTCATACAAGGGTGAAGCTACCAGTGAAAATGTCACTCGCTGAGTTTGCAATGCAGTGGAGAAGGTCTATTCAGCAGCACGGGTTATATTATTGTTCAATACCTGCCCGGCACTGGTGCCACACCTCAAAGATAGTTTGCCTAGGTTTTCCTCGTCCTTTTGTGTTTATCATCTCACCTGTTGTTGTCAAGCAGGTTACGTTGGGAGAACCACAAGACGGCTATCGGAAAGTATTCGTGAATACCTTCCGAAATGGCTTCGCAACGGTTCGATAAAGCCCATTGCCAGTGCAATCGCTTCCCACTTAATTGACACCGGTCACCAAATTGATCCAGATGAAGCCTTCCGAGTTATCTACAAGGTTTGTCAATCCCACTCCAGAGCTGTCAGGTTGCGACTGTTATCAACGGCCGAGGCTATTGCCATCAGACTCTACAACCCCTGTCAGTGTGCCCAAAAACAGGTCGTGCAAACCTTACATCTCCCTTGGCCAACTATTTCATTGCACACTCATCCACTGCCATCTTCGGAGTTCTCATAGGCTTGTGTTGGGAAACCTTCAACGATCATCTACCAAAAGCATGCTAGCATATTCTTCTTTGTTCACGTGTAAGTAAAGTTTTCAAAAACGTAATATTGGTTCACTTTGGTTGCGCAGCCTAAAGTTGAATATGCCATTTCTCTATAAACTCATACACTCGGAATCCATTACCACAGCGTTTGCCGTCCACTTACAACACAGTTCTTCACATGGTCCAAAGATAGGAGCTCACTTTGCCACGTCGGGAAAAATTCCACGCAATCTTCCCTATTACAAAATATCCCTATTTGGAACAAATTTCCGAGTGAATTTGAATTCAGCAACGAGAGTAAGCGTTTTAACAACCTTTGGGTAGCTATCCCACGCTACCGAACAAAATATCTGTCTTGAAACTTTGTATATCCCCTGGTGACCTTTATGTGTGGTCCGGGAACATTTATAACATTTATAGTCGCCAGCTGCGTATATCGTATATACCCGTCCCCGCTGTCTAAACTCCATCGAATAGAGTTTGCTTGAAACGGTTCTTTGCACCATTTACTCATCCCCACATCTAGCAATCGGCCCATTGCTTGCCCATGAAACCGTTGTAAACTCAACATCATTCTATTCATGTTTTTTTCATGTGCGCGCACCACACAGATGGCTGAAAAATATAAAACTGGTAGTGGCTGACGAAACCAGCAGAATGACTCTAGATGAGCTATACTTAGAACACGCACATTCCATTGGGCCTTCCAAATTGTTGACTCAGCATTCTGGGTACCTGAGAAAGTCGCAAAATATCAAAACGATTAGTTGTCAGAGTTATATATTTCATTATCAAGGGCGGAACAAATAATATCGCATAAGTCTTTGTCAAAAATATCGCGTACATATTACTCGTCATGGTAAATGAGATCACTCCACAGTTCCTCATTTGACGTGTGAGATTGCGTTCTTTTTCTTGGTCCAATGAACATCCGCTCTGCGAGGAATGTTTGACGGTCGGGCGTGTAACGCGGCGTGCCGTTGACGCCATTTTGCTTTTCGTTTGTGTCAGTCGTGTGCATGTCTTACTAGGCCTTTGGCTCACGTTTGTTTCTGTTATCTCCTTTTACAGGAATATCGTTGGAACCCCGTACTTCTGAGGAACGCTGTCCCCTGGTGTCTCCACGTTGCACAAAGTGGGTTTACGAGTGTATCGGGTACACGAAGCCAGAACGTCCGGCTTGCCTGTTACATTTGGGCGACCCTGCCAGGATGGTTTTAGTCAGCTTGTGTCGACGTGACCAACTGATGCTTAAACCATTACGAACTCCTGGTTATCACAGTTTGGTTTGATCAGGCATCCCTGGGTCCGCACGTTGCAATCACACACAGTTCACGTACGCACACACACAACGCAACCTCTGCGCACGTACCCAATGTTCTGTGACACCACTGGCACTGGCCGGTTCACGTAGGCCTTGGAACACTGGGGACAGTGTTCATCTGAGGAGGGTGCATTGTAACGCAGCGTGCTGTTGACGCCATTTTGGTTTTCGTTTGTGTAAGTCGTGTGCATGTCTTACTGGGCCTTTGGCTCACGTTTGTTTCTGTTATCTCCTTTTACAGGAATATCGTTGGAACCCCGTACTTCTGAGGAACGCTGTCCCCTGGTGTCTCCACGTTGCACAAAGTGGGTTTACGAGTGTATCGGGTACACGAAGCCAGAACGTCCGGCTTGCCTGTTACAGGCGCACAAATTCGCGAGATTAGCAACCTTTTGATGGTTTCCAGCATTGAACGAAGTCCTGCGCTGGTATCTGCCAAATCGTTCGTCGAATTTTGGAGTTTCTCTCCTCCCCGAAGCCGATGCATTTTTAAATTTTTCTAACGCTATCTATATCGGGTAATGACGAGACAGCCTGGAGATGCATGTGGACGTTCTCCCTAGGGTGACCTTGAACCATATGAAATATCGACCCCCACAAATCCTTATAAAAGAAAAATTTACTTAACATCATTTTTAGGCCAAATTTGTGAAGCAAGCAAACTATCAATTCTTCTGCCATATGCGTCAAAGTTTCGTGAATTACAATTGTTTTCTTTCTCCTCACGTCCATTTTGGTAGCAGGCTTCACGTTTTTAGTACTGCTGAATTATTCGTAATTTTGTATTGCTCGTGGTTATCTGCAGTGTTCGTCCATAACCCAGCGTGCTTCTCAAATATGCGTTAAAAAATGTACACTCATTACTATTAGTCCTTACGCGGTGGTCGCACAAACTTATCAGGCTAGTGTAAAACATAAACACTGAGGCAGGTGTTAAGCGCAAATAAGATTGATTGTAGTGAGCCGATCGGCAGGGGAACACACCTAAAGATTCTGGACGAAGCTGGAAAACGAACTTCAAGTTTGAGAACAGTTTGAAGCACAATGGTGTAGTAAATAGTTTTGAAACACAGAATGTCTAACCAAGCTTGCAAATAAATCTGCACCGTGCAACAGCCTATCATCAACTTTCGGTCTACGTTCCGATTCTTTACTATTCACTTCAATAGTCGACCACCAGTTTGTGCACCACTTGCAAACATAGACAGTGTAGGCGAGATACAACCAAGTCCACTTTTCCACTTTATGTTCCAATTCGTTTCTATTCACTTCATCAACCAGTTAGCGATTACCAAGCTCAACAAAAATGTTTGCCAGTAAAATGTGCCCGATTTCGTTAACTGCTGCACTACCGGTCAGTGTTGGCTTTAAACTGATCGTGATGGGTTCCGAAACTCCGGCATCCGTGAGTTGTGTACAAAGTACATCTGTGTACTCTTAGAGCGCCATATGATTTCTGTTAAGGAAAACCAGCAATCAGGTAGAATAATCAAACAAAAATATTCCAACACAACACTGCAGAAATACCGGCATTCAGTCATAACCACTGAGGTCACAGGGCTAACTGCAAAAGAGAATCTATTTATGGAGTGAGGACGAGTAGGCTGAAGAGCTAGTTTCACCTCATGGCTACGTAAAACTACTGAAGATGGACAAAATAATAGACGGTGTTGGGGGGAGCTTACATGCACCATTTTTTATATTAAAGCAGACCGTTGAAGGAAAAAGCGATCTGTCGAGATATTATAGTGCATTATAGTGCGTTGTTTGACGAGCTCTGGACAAAAGATTTTACTGGACAAATAATGGGAGAAAAGTTGGCTTTTACGTTCAATGAAAAAGTGCGCAAGTATGGAGTCAGGTGGGGGCAAACAGTGCACGGCTAGTACTCCCGATCGCCTTAACCACCATGTCTAGTTAGGAGAATATGAGTGGGGCGAAGTAGTGCTAATCGCGATACGAAGAGAAATGAGTTCAAATTATAGAATTCAAGTCTTTTTCGCTATGGGTGTCTCAACCGGATCGTGTGTGTGACGAGCCTGCATTGTAGATTAAAGATATCACATTTAAAGACGTTGAAGTGGAGCATACTGGCTACAAATCAAGGATGTCGGGTATTGGAATCGGTTTGTGGGTTAATGCGATCTTCAGTCACATCAATAGGCCGCCATATATTGATGTTATCCGCACAGAAAAAACCGACGGAACGCACACGTAGTTTAGATCTTTTTTCAGTGGTAGAAAAAATGACTGGTGACGGAACTTTCCAGAAACCCTGAAAACACCAAACGAAGAGTTGTTAAGGTGGCAACGTCAATCGGACAAATAATGGAATGCCCAAGAGACAAAGCAGGAACTAATGCCAAAGTGAGTACATTTGCAGGGGACGGAGTAAGGGTCTACCTTGAAGGCTTCAGATAAGTCCGATTAGTTGACATCAGTTCCCACACTAGGATAAATGTCTTACGTCTAATCATCAGTGGTTAAGATAATGACACATGACTGACTGAGATAAAGACTGTATTGTGAATTATGTAAACGTCTGTCTACCACTAAGTTAGTAGTGAAGGCTTCATTTATGTGGTTTTGACATCAGGTGAGGAAGTGCGACCAGAGGGTCTCCGTCAATATGCAACAGAAAGATGAGGGTGAACTTTCACCAAGAAGGTATCCCTGTTAACTGTACGGGATTCTGGGAAAGTTCCAAAAATAACCGCCAGATTGTACAGAGGTCCCTAAAGACAGGCGGAATTTCATCAGCCCCCGGATCTTGCTTCAGTTTTGAGTTCTCGGCTTATCATTGACAAACAGGATGGAGATACCTGTGTTCGAAAAGAGGCATGCTTCAACAACACAGATAACTTTGAGCTGTGTGTGGCCATGGCCATGTGTTAGATAGGAATTTGGAACCCATGCACCCAATCTTCATTTGTTCACTTCTGGCTGACTATTCTCCTCCCTACACCCAAAATCCTCTCGATGAAATTTGCGACAATTCCTAGCATCTAATCTTACCGGTAGAGCAAAGGTATCCACATAATCCTTGAGTAAAAGGCGGCTTCCAAATTACTGAAATTACTCTATTTTTGGCATTGAACCAGAAAAATGTCACAGATGGAACATCTGGTTGGTACAACCCAATCAAACGGTTGATGATGGAAACATATAAGCGTGGCCTGCGTTTGAATAGCGGCAAGGCGATCTACTAAATGGACGATATTCAAGAGCATTTTCAGCCCAAATACTTACAATGGCTGCTCCACCCATTCTTCCAAGCTTACGAATGAAGCCAAACAGTACCCTATGCCGAAGCGCACAACTCCAATAACAAATTCACTGAAAACGAGCACGTCCAAAATCCGATACGAATGATCTGTTTTGAGTATGTGGAAAAAGGGGCATATACCACCTCCAACTTTCTTCAGCGCAGAACATAGCCATTGGTTTACATGAGCTTCCGGCGTCCTTTCGGATGACTGAAGCCGTTTGTCAGAAAAAGTCTGCGTCAGCTAGTTCATTAAATCTGTTATCTGCAAAACCGCTATGTGTACATATGTGTAGGAACTTACTTTGCTCAGTATTATCAAGAGTTGAATTACTCCAGGTTATAATGAGTCACGCTATCTTGGGCTCATGCGCAAGTGTCACAGTGTCCATGGAACGGTCTGAGTCCGCACACATGAAGGGTGGTGTGCAGGATTACTTTTTATATTCACTGGAGAAGTGCAAGCAGTGGCTGAATTAGACCGAACTGACAAATATAACTCGGAACCGTGCACCTACTAGGTGACTGAGGCTGAATCTGCTTGCCACAAAATGCGCACTCATATATGTTGGTGGTTTGAATGCATTTGGAGTGAAAAATAACGTATTTTGCACCACAGCGATAGCTGTCCATCTGTATAAGTTCACCGCATTATCTACATAGTAACCCTGTGTCATGCTTCGTTATCCACCTTGGTTGCCTATTGTTTGTAGACGTACTAAAGGGAAAGCCGGACGAAGGTAAGCCAGTCTTTGTACGTTTTACCGTTTTGTTTGTGAAGACAACAAAGCCGTTGAAAAAGATCACTGTCGTACGACTGCTTCAGTTATTTAGTTTTGCCCGTTTGGCTGCAACGGGTGGCTGGAGATGTTGGTTCACCAACTTTCGAATTAGCAAGCTACACTCTGCCAGCTACCGATAATGAATGGAGATACGAGCTTTGTAAACGAAAACACACTACAAAAACCTTGATGCAGAAACAGAGACGCCACCGGAACACTGATGGGATGTGGATGCAAGCAGGTCACATCGAGCGGTAAAAATGACATACGCAGGTATCTTAATTGTTGTCTACAGTGAGAGTGTCGCCACCGTGTTGCACACGCAGCTGTAATGTTCAAGGTGACTACTATGAAACCGCTCATCTTGAACTCACCTATCGCCTAAAATGCAGCGGTGGGTTTCGCTTGTTCAGACGTTTTGTGACCGAATGACTGGCGAACGTGGTCGTTCGGTAAGGAATGTTCTTAATGCGCAGGACAGAGTTCACAAATTTACGACGATCGCATCTATAAGTCGTGTGCATTTCGAATTGTCACATTAGTAACTTGCTGTGGATCGGTATTTTTGAGTGACAGTGGCTAGTCAGACTCCTGGGCATGCCCCCTTCTAATGTGTGGCATCCATATACATTACATGCAGAAAACGTGAAAATAGCTCAACTTGTGTTCACCGTTCAATGCGGCTATGAGTGTATCTATCGCCTCCATCCTGGATAGGACCCAATATTTCTTTCGCATCAATCTCTGAGAGCATTTCCACGAGGTCCTTGAATCTCCAGTAACAAACCCATCAAAACAAACTTCACTGACAGGCCTCAATTTACGTCGAATGTTTCCAGAGTCAGTGGTTATGATGAACCTCTCGTAAACACGTAACAAATTGTTTAATATCAGCAGCTGGTATATCACACTCGGGCGGACTCCTAGAGGTGTTGACTTCGCTGACGGTGAATATGTGATTTGTAGGATGCGATTCACATACCAGAAGATTAAGCGGGCCGTTTTGTTCTGACTCGGAAAGGCACACAATCAGATAGGCACTTTTACGGCTCATATGATATCTAGATTCATAACAAACTTTGCGGAAACTGCAATGTTGGAACGGATGTAAATTAGCCCGCTAGACTCTTCGCACACCTCTGCATGCATATTCGGTCGGAAGTACCCATTGAAGTCATGAAAACGACAGAGTAGCGAACAAGACTTGTTTTCTGTGTTTGATAATCAGGCTAATTACAACACAATAAATATGAAAACAATCACTAGTGTGAGTCAGAAAAACGGTCAACATAGGTTAGGGACGACGTGTTTGTTATCAGTTACGTGATCACTCTTCCAACTCATGGGCTTGATTGATTGTGGGCCAGGGGAAGCTAAATGTCCGCACGAACTTCTTCTGAGCGCAGAGGTCAGGGTCGCTCAATCGGATGCTGATGGCTCCGGCAACGGTCAACATTCGAAATCTCACCATTTTTGATCGACTTCTTGGCGCTCAGTAAACAATCCGAAAAACATCTTTCTTACTAACAGAATGATTGGAGTCGGTCAAGTGGGCAACAATCGCGCTTGAAACCACTTTAATCACACCACTGTTCAACCACGCAGGATGGTGTTCGCGCACCCTGTCCGACAATCGCCTTGTAGAAAGACCAATATATGATGCTCGACACGAGCAAACAAATGAGTACACACAATAATTGGTTGTAAAACATGGAAGTTTGTCTTTGAGTTGTGACATGATGAACAAACACAGAAAACAATTCTTGTTCGCTACTCTGTCGTTCGCATGACTTCAATGGGTATTTTCGAACGAATTAAACAACCCAAGGACCCCATCGTATTGAAAGAACTTCGGAGGTATCTGAGGTTTTATACGAGGCTTGCCGAAACCATAACACGAATTCGTTTCTTGACTCAGTATTCTGACAACAGCCAGTATCCAAAGCACTACTGGAGAATCTTGAGACGTAATCGTATCAATTCAATTGCACTTAGTCGTCAAGTCAACAGTGAGCGGAACACCATAGTAGAAAATTTTCGAGAGATGGAGCGGAAGCTAGCCCAATGTGGAGGCGTGCTAGATGAGCTGATCGCGCAGATTCCGAGAAGTGTGCTAACAGTATTGCAGACGAGCGAATGGACAACAGAATGACCGATCTGTCCAATCAGTTAAGTCCTGTGAAACCGTGCACCAAATTTCCAAATAATCCTGAGCGGTATATTCATAACTTCATCTCCCTGAATTTGAAAAGAATTTTGCTTGAGGCGCTGTCACTAGGACCGAATTTTTGTTATCCACGTCGTAAGAATAGCCAAGTTGATTTAGAAGTTCAATTTAAAAATTTGTATGATCAGTTAGCTGCCCTAACTCCGTCGTCAGCTTTAAAAGAAGAAAGACTGGAATCAACGTTGGTGAACTCGTGCTCTCAGTATCTTGACTACACGCCGCAAGTAAAACAGCTCATGACGAAGCAGCACTTAGATGCATTGAAGTGTTTACAAAAGAACGAGCGTATAATGCTGTCCAGACCGGACAAAGGAACAGGAGTCGTCTTGTTGAACAGGACTGATTACGTTACCAAAATGAACGATAGACTAGCTGATAGCTCAAATTTCGCGATGATGAGCTGTTTTACTTGCGGCGTGTAGTCAAGATACTGAGAGCACGAGTTCACCAACGTTGATTCCAGTCTTTCTTCTTTTAAAGCTGACGACGGAGTTAGGGCAGCTAACTGATCATACAAATTTTTAAATTGAACTTCTAAATCAACTTGGCTATTCTTACGACGTGGATAACAAAAATTCGGTCCTAGTGACAGCGCCTCAAGCAAAATTCTTTTCAAATTCAGGGAGATGAAGTTATGAATATACCGCTCAGGATTATTTGGAAATTTGGTGCACGGTTTCACAGGACTTAACTGATTGGACAGATCGGTCATTCTGTTGTCCATTCGCTCGTCTGCAATACTGTTAGCACACTTCTCGGAATCTGCGCGATCAGCTCATCTAGCACGCCTCCACATTGGGCTAGCTTCCGCTCCATCTCTCGAAAATTTTCTACTATGGTGTTCCGCTCACTGTTGACTTGACGACTAAGTGCAATTGAATTGATACGATTACGTCTCAAGATTCTCCAGTAGTGCTTTGGATACTGGCTGTTGTCAGAATACTGAGTCAAGAAACGAATTCGTGTTATGGTTTCGGCAAGCCTCGTATAAAACCTCAGATACCTCCGAAGTTCTTTCAATACGATGGGGTCCTTGGGTTGTTTAATTCGTTCGAAAATACCCATTGAAGTCATGCGAACGACAGAGTAGCGAACAAGAATTGTTTTCTGTGTTTGTTCATCATGTCACAACTCAAAGACAAACTTCCATGTTTTACAACCAATTATTGTGTGTACTCATTTGTTTGCTCGTGTCGAGCATCATATATTGGTCTTTCTACAAGGCGATTGTCGGACAGGGTGCGCGAACACCATCCTGCGTGGTTGAACAGTGGTGTGATTAAAGTGGTTTCAAGCGCGATTGTTGCCCACTTGACCGACTCCAATCATTCTGTTAGTAAGAAAGATGTTTTTCGGATTGTTTACTGAGCGCCAAGAAGTCGATCAAAAATGGTGAGATTTCGAATGTTGACCGTTGCCGGAGCCATCAGCATCCGATTGAGCGACCCTGACCTCTGCGCTCAGAAGAAGTTCGTGCGGACATTTAGCTTCCCCTGGCCCACAATCAATCAAGCCCATGAGTTGGAAGAGTGATCACGTAACTGATAACAAACACGTCGTCCCTAACCTATGTTGACCGTTTTTCTGACTCACACTAGTGATTGTTTTCATATTTATTGTGTTGTAATTAGCCTGATTATCAAACACAGAAAACAAGTCTTGTTCGCTACTCTGTCGTTTTCATGACTTCAATGGGTACTTCCGACCGAATATGCATGCAGAGGTGTGCGACGAGTCTAGCGCTACTCTGTCGTTCTTCATGCCTACTTCCTACAACAATAATAAAGGTTGACGGCTCTCAGTAAATCAGACCATTCCGCTTGATTGTTCTTCAACCCTATCTTTTACCCACGGCCCATCTCACGATCGTTTCGTCGGCATCCTTCGTATACCTTTGCAGACGCTCTTGGAACAGTAAGTGTATGAAATTCTCAAATATGAAAACTCTCCTTGGTAGCTGCAGTATGCTCCACTTCCCAAAATAATACATCACTATTAGTTACTCGTATCGTAAATAATCTCTGCAATTTCGTCTACACATATATACACATATTTTTTCCGCAAACAAATGTTAACACGCAATCATTACCACACGCAAACGACCGAAACAACTGCCGCCTTATCGAATTTCGACAATAACATACGCTGAGGTCGTTTAGCTATCGGCAAATCAGAGCAAGCAGATATTCGTTAGCAGCACGTATGCCGGTGATTTTGTTTTCTGCATCAATTACCAAGGTGAAAAAACGGAATATGTGGTGGAATATTGTTGCCTTGATAACTGATTAAATTGCTTTTTACGACTAGGTTTTTTGAATCCACGAAAATCGGTTCACCTTTCTTTCACTTCTGATAGCCACACTTCTGTGTGCATTTCTGTATCATTCATATCCATGGAAGTAGACGCGTAGTCAATAGAAGCAGTTATCGTCCTGTGTAACTTCAACTACATGTCGAACTTCAATCGAGTCCTTCATTTTTAGCTCTAACTGTATTTATGGTCCGTCCTCAACCCAACTGACCAACACTGAATTCTTTTCCGGCCTAAGTCAAACTGCTGTCACCTTACTGGACTGTTCATGCAACCCCCAGGCTAACACTAACTCATAGCGTCTGTACCGTCACACGAACACTAGAACCAGAATTTCGCGAATGCACCTCATTTAAAGGACGTTGGTCTCCCTTGAAACAGCTCAACCTTAGGTTTTTTGAGAATGCAAGGAACCGAGTTCAAAATTCTTGTGAGAGCTCACGAGAAGGTCTAACACTTCCGCCCCGTCTAATCTTACCAGTGATCTCAGGTGCCCATATCGCGTTACGTCACTACCAGAGTCCACGATGTTGTTGTCACCATTGCACACACCGGTGGTGTTGAGTTGAGAAAGACTAAAGCAACTAAAGAACTCAGTTCGCGTAACTCCGAGACCTCTGCTGCTACTTGGAAAGTATTTTCTTAATATCGGTCCTAGACGTGGTTGATACTTCGAGCTGCACTTCTTATACTCGTAAAGGCTATTTACAAGTTGGATCTCGAATGGTCACGTCCGTGGTGCAGCCAGCGTCCATAAAATCTAAGCCTGCTGGGCAGCCAATTCCAACCCAAAAAGACGGTCATTAACAAGAGTTTGTTATAAATGAAGGGCTGAGTTAACAGAAAAAAATGAAAAGGTAAAAACTGAAGTATAAACAAACCTGGACACTTAATTGGCCAAAATCCCAAGGCCCAGGACCAACTATTTATGTCCATGTGGTCAAACACAACAATCCACGTAGTGGCGAGGTGGCCGAACGTAGGTGAAACTAAGTTATGCATAACCAGAGGATCCAACTACAAGAAGCAAGGGAGAATCAACTGCGCGAGAACAGCCTTCGACAAGTAAACAGTGTTCAGTCTTAGTGACATAAATTTAACGATCGAGGGAACAGCAATTTGTCAGGCGTGCATTTCGAATGTCCGTGTTTCAGCGCACAGTCAAAACCAGCAAGTGCGCACCGATTAAATTTGAAAGGTGCAACAGAGTGTGTCGCTCCGTTTTCCGCTAAGTTTTAATCTTCCTTCGTGTACTTCATATGCATGGTTTACTGATCCCTCAGTTTATTGTTTCTAGTGACGACTTTTTTCACATGACAGTTGTTGGAACCCCATTCCAGAAGAGCGCAATCCCTTGGTGTATTCATGTTGCCACAAAGTTGGTCCGCAAGGGTTGTGGGCATCCAAACTGAAAACAGCCGGCTTGTGCGTTATAATACCGGAATTGGCGAACAAGCGATAACATTAATCGTAGACCGTGGTTTCTCCAGTTATCAAGGCGAAAATGTTTCACCCCATATTCCGTTTCCGCCTCTTGGTAACTGTTGGGAAAATGAAAGTCACCGGCATACGTACTGCTGAGAATTCCACTCTGGAATGTTTGATTAAACGGCTGGTAAAGGGGTTCTGCCAGACTAATAGCTGCTTCTTCGAAAATTCTGGGATGGACCTTGTCACGACTCATTGCACTGTGTGGATTAACTTTGAACAAAACTTTCGCAAAATGTAGTACAAAAAACTCGGCAGCAACGAGTGGTTGCCGGAAGTTCTGCATCGGTTAGATAGGACGCCAGTTCGGTGGTACGACGTTATAGGCAGCCAATTACTAACCCTTGAATAGCTCGGCCACAGCTTGGGAGTCAGACGAGCTCTCCCTGTTGAGCAGTCACAAACAGCCGACATTTTATCTTTTCTCAGTCGTCGCGTACGCTTGAATGAGAAATTTCGTTTTCATGGGGTCTCAGGAGGTTCCTTTCTTGTACAAGTTTGGTGTGCTCACGAATTTCTTGCCTCTACCTACTTCGAACAGAGTGGAGCGCATTTGGGTTCTCCGGATTCCCCGTAAGCTCGTGTTCTGAGAATGAAAGAGAACGGTACTTAGGAGATGACTTATTCTTCACGGAAAGAGCGAGCTAGGAGAAAAGTGCATAGTTTGTGTGACACGAACAAATCGTCCGCTTTTCGAGTTGCGCCTTAAAACGTACGATATTACTGTTCCACCTAGTCATAATCAAGATGGAGTGGACACGGATGGCTTCTCAGGCCGTTAAAATCAGGTTGAGTGAAGTTTCGAGCTGTGGACTCTTTTACTGATTGTTGCAACTAGTAAAAGATGAGACCAAAGTTGAGCAGGCAGTGGTCACTGTATACAAGTGGTCGCTTGATGAGCACTCTGTCCACCAGGTGGCTCTTGTGATGACTTGGTCGAGTAGATGAGGTATCTGACCGAAATGACGCGGGTTCGGGCGTTGGCGTGCAGTGTCCACACTCAATGTCGTATCAACGTTGATGAGGAATTCAAGAATTTGCTTTTACCGTCCCCGTGAGAAACTGATTTACAGTTTACATTGGATACAGTGGTCACCTCTAATAAACGGATGAGTAAAGCGCCGTATTCCTAGGAAGTGATCTAGATTTACAAGAAGAGTATCATCGTCGGAGATTTAGGAAGAAGGAGATTAATAAGCAATCTTCACTAGAAGTAGGTCTTTGCTACGTAATGCCAGTTGAAGTCGAAGAACGACAGATTTATCAGAGGACTTAAATCCGCCAGTAACTATTGGTTTCGGGAGATAGTGTTGACGGGAAAAAACATAATCCCCATCCTTCTCCGGGCGGATTTATCTCCGTAAACCAAATGTCCGGGGACAACTGGCTCGCTGTCAGTGGTGTCACCTGTAAGCTAGATCTACGTAAGAGCAAATATATGGGGTCGGGTGTCACGAGCCAATCGTTCGATTCCTGATATTTTATCGGACAGAATCAGACGGTTCGTATACATGCATTCGAGAGCTACTTCCTCATTTGATTTTGCAAAATACAAACGATGAACGTGGACTAGTTTGGGAACTAACACCTAGAACTAAGGAGGGCAGAGGGGTTGAACTTGGTCTGTTTCGCCAGGTCGTTTTCACGTCCCCGCTTTGCGGCCGCGGGCGTGACCTCATCGTCTGTGCGTAAGTCAGCAACCCTACAAGACCTTTGACTAGCGCTCTTGGTGTCGCAACTTACAGCCTCGGTGCGGCTGCTAAATTCCGCTTTTTGGGAGGGTGATTCGTCCTTGGACATCCCCGTCTGCTTTGTTCGGCATTTGAAAGAGGGTAATGTGCACCGCATCATGGGGCCACCGATAGAAACACCTAGTGATATGGGCCAGGGAAATAGTTTTTGAATCACAGTGGACGGACCCAGCAGGCTACATCCGCTACGAATTATTGGGAGAAAGGATTTTCAGCGGGACCGTTTGGCGGGGTTTGGGGCAGGTAACTCAGGGGACGTTTCTGTTTGGTTTCAATGTTCTGGATCCCCGTGCCTGTGCTTGAGACGTCGGCCGTTAAAATGATGACCACAGAAACGGCGTCTCTGTTTTCTATCGCAAGCACAGCCTGAATGGATACTTCACGAGTAGAAACTACGACTCGTCTCTAGCTGTAGCTTCTGATCTGCAGTAAATCGTAAACTAGTCTCAGTCCACTGCTCGCGTCTTACCCTCTTTTACTGAGAGCGGTCGGAAGACAGGCCTTTTAGGTCGGGATTGGCTGACTTCGTGGTCATTGTTTTTCCAACTATTGTTTCGGAGTTGAGCATGGCTGGCAAAGTTACCAGCACTGCAAGTGACGTTTTGGTTGTCCTGGCGCGCAGCCTCCTTGCAGCTTCATGACAAATGGGAGGAATGAAGGTGCCAAGACTGACTTGGCTGGCATGGCTGGAGATGACGTCAAGGGGAATAGTCCCCAGAAAGCAGGTCTCTTCCATTTTTATTGCTGTCTCCTCTATGTTTGCAGTTGACAGGGCAACTGCCTTCTTGTCGATTGCAACACCAGGGAAGGCAAGCGCTGTTGACCCATTCAGAGGCTACGGTTTCAACATAATTTTAGTCAGGGTCCCTTGGTGCCCTCTAACATGTTCCCCATGGAAGAATTGGATTTACGTAGGAAACCAAGACAAGCCCCGAAATTGCAGTCGCTGGTTTTCTGAGTTTCTTCACTATTCGTGATGCGCGTGTGACCAGTCAGCGGTGAAACGACGCCTTGGCTGTCGTCAAACATTCAGCTCGTGCAGATAAAATTGAGAGATGAAGAGGCAAATTGCTTGTACTGATGTCCACTGAAGTCGGTGTATTCGAAGTGGTACTATTTCTGGCACTGGTAACACTGCATACTGTTCTGTACCGATATCTTCCAGCCGTACGAGCCGCAAATGCTCACTGTCTCGGCCAGTGTCCGCTGAGTCCCAGCACTGCTGGATTTGCCACCAGTTTTTGTTGATAGAAGCGGGCACTATATAACACAAAACAGTTAATTTTTTGTGATAAAACGCAGACAGGACAAAACGGAAGGAACAGATACTATTTATCCCAAATAATTCGATGCATCACGAAATAGTACGTTATTCGATAAACAACAGAAATCATACGAAAATTCTGATGCACAGTACACAAATAGGGCAAAAACATGAGTAGACAATGACAGCGAGTACGTTCAAACCAAATTTCCGCTTACATGCGAGAAGACATTTTGCCTCCTTCGTTGTAGTTGTGCATGATCTACTTCCCTTCGCCGGGTCACACCCTATTTCTTGCCCATTACACGCACGCACGCATCAATAAGAGCTCTTTAGAGGAGCTTTTATCTTACCCGTTGAGCCTTCTCTGAAGCGATATTCTGCCGGATGCTGGATTTTGAAAGCTACCTTTCCATAGGTTTCCCATTACGATAATCTATCCTGACTTGAAGTCTCCTAGTTGTCTTTCGAACGCTTACCTCGTTCGGCGAACACTCCACTCAGTGCTGGTTTTTACCACGCTGGATAATCCCACACTCACCTTACTACTGAGAGTGCAACCTAATCCGTGAATGCAGCAAGCACTTATTTGACGGTTTCTCACTGAATAACTCATCAGGATACCGAGACGTGCCTAGCGTCGCTCCCAGAAGCAGCGCCCTCTCCATCCATCCGAATAAACTTTTTCCTTGGAAGGCCCCTCCTTCGCACGGGATTAAAGGTTAAAAACATAATGGTAGATGGTTCCAAAAAGAGCTACATTTTTTAATTTGATAGTGCTCTGCTCACTTCTAGAGACTAGAACGTCTAAAGTGGATAGCGTGCGCCCATGCAGACATTCGTATTAGCCTGAATATTGCTTCGGGGAATTGGGATGCATCCATCATCTGATGCTTCTTGTTCCAGGGAGCTGTTCCAAGGACTGAAACCCTAAACTGCCATTGAGTTCGCCAGACTGTCGGATGAAGTGTTTTGAATAGCTGACAGGTCTATCTTCAGTGCTAGTGATTAGCGTTCGTGAGCAATGAGACCAATTCGGAGGACTGAATTTTTCTCTTCTAATAAAAAACAGCGCAGATACCTGTGATGGAAATCGCGATTCACTGATTATCCAAACCCCGACACAACAGAAGATCTGACAGACGGCCAATCCAAATATCGCGTTAATGATACAACATCAGGATTGGACGAACGGTCTTAGTGTTGTGCCTGCCGTTATTCGTCAATTCATCTGTTCCGTATTCCACCAATTAACATACAGTTCATGACGTTACATGTGCTAATGAGATCAGCCAATGACAGGCTGTGATTTCTATAATACTGTTGTACATCAATAAATTCGATGTCTCAATCCATGAATAACAATTGCTTACTGCTGCCAGTACAAGGTCTTCGCCTTATTACTTGCGTGGGAGGTTTCAATTCAAGTGCGATTTCTAGGGCT
>QNGE01001838.1:11626-25371 GCA_008508345.1 Paragonimus westermani
GGAGTTAACAGGCAGTAACTGTGTCTCCTCTCGAGACGATCGGGCAACCTGATCATTGCTCACAAGCGAGAGTGGTTGAGCGTTCAGATTTGATGATTCGGTCGTGCCTAATGTGAGGTCAGTGGCGCAGTGGTTAACACGGTTGCTTCATGAACGTGTGGCCGGAGTACTAGTCCCGGCCGTGGCAAGGATATGCACTACTGACGAGCTCTAATGGGAACGAACCTCGAGTCTAGTGGTTCTTTTCGAAAGAGGTTGGCTGGAAAGTCTATCTGAATGCGAACGCTGCGATCAAATGTGAGTGGCCAACTTGAAAATAAACCAAATCCCCGACTACTCAACAGTAATATATATATGCTCAAATACAGTGGCTGAACACAGTGATAGGTATTCACTGTGAAGTTCCATATTCACACTAGGGTCAGCAGTCGTACACAAGTAGGTTGCTGGTTAGTCAGTATGCCTGTCTACCCATAACTTGCCTGTCATATTTACGTGATCTATTGCGTTCTGACAATACTTGGCGTGGGCATGTGTTTGTCCATTTCTTGTTTGGCTGTGTTGTTCCGCAACAAGTAACCTGCATGTTTTGCGTCTGTGGCTGATTAGAGTAAGTTAAATGTTAACGTATGATGAAGTTGTTAGAGGGGAGCCATCTTCTTAGTAGGACGGAACAAACACCAGGATTGTTACGTCTGCTGAAAGCATTATGAGAGAAGATCGAATCAAGGACTAATAGTTTCTTTTTCCGTTTGATCAGCCGATTACTTTGGCGTCCGCCTGTTTAGTTTCGTTACCTGTGTTTGCACGATGTGGCCAAAGGCGTGATTTTCGGTCTGCTTACCTCAATGTCAAGTAGTGTTCGTGCGGAACTCTCTCCAACTACTTGCCAGTTTTGCCTAAATAGTTTTGGTCACAGAGTTGATAAGAAATTGAGTATATTACAGTCTCTCTCGTATGAGACTCGTTAGAATTTCGATCTTACAATATTTATTTCGGAAATGGTCGATTGGCTGGTAGACGATGTTAATTCGAGACCTCTCCATAATTCGCCCGGATGCTAGTGAGAATCTGTTTACGATGGGCATGATGATTTCGTGTACCTCGAAACAAAAATCAGTCGGGTTCTGGTATACGCCCCCATCACCGGTCTACATTAGCCGTTTCACATGAGCACTCAATGAAGATAATCGCTTTCTGTACTTTGTACCTTATAACCTGTTTGCTTTAATGTGTAATATGTTCAGACTTGTTTTACCAACGTGCTCATCGAAACTAGTCCGATACTACCCCTGAGTGTCGTCCTGATTGGTCAGTGCACTGATATGGCAGGTTGCTTGAGTTACTGAGCATGATTGTCAGTAGCTCTCCATGAATCACTGGCTGATCGCGTATTGTTTAGTTTATCCAATCTATTCAGTTAATATGCTTCCTTTTTTCCTAACACCTTCCGCTCCTTGTTCACGTCACCGCTTCCTGGCTTATTGGGAGGTTCATTGTATCCGATACTACTTGTTTTCTCAAATGCATTCAACCCATCTACTTTACTTTTCCAGCAGTGTCCATCTCATAAGACCGACTGCCACAGTGTTTCATCACCACCCTTTCTGTCCATCGCCATAGGCTTTCCGGAATGCGCTGTATGCATACCTTGCCTCACCTTGAAAAGCCGGTACTGCGCGGGATTTTCTCTCGTGCTACGTCTGGCGCTTAGATTTCATTCGGCAACTGTGGTTTCAGAAGTTCCAATGCCAGCTTGTGCGATACTCAAATCCTCCATTATTGACGAAAGTTTGAATTTGGTGCTAATGTGCCGTGGTCCGTTTTCTGAGAGGATGATTTCCGTCAGACCACATCATGCGCATTAGACTTTGAGTTTATTAGTGACCGTGCTGAAAGTAGTGTAGTTAAGCCACTCTAACTTGTGGAAATCCCTGAAATGATCTGTCGTTACTAAATAATGTTTACAGCTGAATGCAATGAAATCGGCCAGTATCATCCAGAAATACATTTATAAGGCTGTACTCATCAGCATTGTTTCCTTCGTTTGCTTTGAGCCAATCGTCCGAAGTGCAGCACGGCTTTTCATGTGGTCTCTCACGTTACCTGACAGCTGGATCTAACATAAAGGCTTCTTTGCTCAGCCCAGGATACACAAGCTGTAGACAGCGCGTATGCTATGTGTCCAAACCTCTGACTGACGAATACAATCGGTACAACCTCTGCAATCCGATTAACATTTTCTGTGACCTTCTCAACACGGTAAATAACGGTTTCTTTGCCAGTGAAACTAGCGGTTTGTAGTCGGAGTATACTATTGTTTGCCGATCAAAAGTACGGGCTATGAACCATTCCGGGACGAATATTACCGTTGGTATTTTCTTTGGAATTCGCGGGCAGTTCCGCTCCATAGGTAAAATGCACTTGTTTCGGTTACCTAACAGTTTTCCATTTTGTATGTAATGTTACTGCCTTCAGACCAGCTACACTGCTGCTATTACGTTTCGGAACCATATTGCCATATGATATTATTTCAATATAGGGAACCTGATAAAACCTCGTCAGTTAATGCTGTCTGTTGTTTTTCTCAGGTCCAACATACACCTCTGTCTCTGTTGTGTCACTAACCCCCCGCCGTAGAAACGAAAAATCAGGAGCTGCGGAAACAGGTACGACTTCATTGTAACTCGGGTTACAAGCACTGTTACACTCAGCGCAACCTCGATTGACTGTAATATCAATCCAGTCGGTAGTCACATGAACACGACGCGCTGTCGTTTACGAACTGCTAGCCTGCAACCTGTGAACACCATAAGTCTTTTTCTTCGAGGGGTCTATGTTGAGTCCAGTTGACGTTAACAAATGTCTAGATATGATGTTTTACTTTTCTTGGAACGTCACTTTGTGACGTGACAGGAAAAATTTTTCGATCGATTTGGCGCACTGGGAATGCTTCTATGTTTCCATCATGATCTCTCATGGTTTGTCCCAAAATTACGATATCATTTATGGCAATATGACTCCCTTCAATTTGTCAAACTCCTGGATTAAAAGTTTTTGAACAATCTCATTGGATACCTTCAATCCGAAAAGCAAACCGGACCAACGGAAATGTCCAAAAGACTGTTTATCTGATTCCAATTACCAAAAAGCCGAAAGTGAGCCTACATTTGTATAAAAAAAATTGGGTTCGAACCAGCTCCAGTCGATTGTCGTTGAGGATTGGCAAACGGTAATATTTTCTTCAGGGCACTTTATTCAGTGGCCCAAGATTGATACATAAACCAATATCACCTAGTCTTAAAATTACGGCAGTCTGACTGATCCGTCTTTTGGGGTAGTCACATTACTTTGGACTAGTCGGTCCAATTCCACTTCACACTTATTACGTATGGCCAACAGAATCTCATGGACTGGCAACGCAACAGTAACGGCGTCGGTAACCACTGATAGGTTAACAGGGCTTGGCATATGACCGGTAGTCAAATCAAAGACAAAAGAACACTGAGCAAACCATCTGGATCGGTTAATTCATGCCGAAACTCATCGTGGTCAGCGATGAGGAAACCGATCAAGTGAATGAAACCAACCCCTAAAATAGGAATGAAACATGATCATCCAGGAAACTTCAGGACTATAAATCTGTCCAGTCTTCGGGTTAGTATCACAAAACTTTAAAATTTTTTGTCGTTTGTTGCTCCACTATTCCGCATTTCCAGCTGTGTAGCTGATTCGCACAGGTTGGATCCCTTGATTAAACCTTTTGTTGTGGTATTAACCAATACGTCAGATTTTAGCCGTAATATCATCTCTTTATCTTCGATGATCACTTCCGCATAGATACTCTGTTGGCCAGTTGATCTCTTAAGCCGGTTCAATAACCAGCGTCATCTTGGTTGATCAGACTGACTGTAGGTGACCTGCACTGTCTGGAAAAATAGTTCTTTCTCACGTACTTCATGCACGTCTTTGTGTAGGCTGGACAATTTCTCCCAGTGAAGATGTATGTCCCGGCAAAACTGGCCCGAGACCATTACGGTTCGTTCTTTGCTTTCATCCATAACGCTTAGCACCCGTCCACGTTCAGAGACGTCATTCTGTGTTCCTTTGCTTTCATAATATTCCGACTGTCAATGCATTGAACAAAAGATAACTTCAAAATAATCAACAATCTTTCGGTTATAATTGAATTTTGAATGCCAACGGTCATTTTCTCTTTACTGAGAATGTCTCCTAAGCACCTGCAGAAATTGCAGGATCTTGCAAGTTTCTTCGAAGCGGTTACATTTTGATTAATCGTATCCCCTGGTCCTCATATCTCCATAGAAAACTGTAGCGTTCAAACGTTTCGCTTGTGTGTCTCAAAAATTACTCTTCTATTTGACGAATGGTCACTACCTTCTGCCCTCTTTCCTCTGTCTGCGGTTGTCATGTTTTGAAGAATTTGCTTTCTTCCATCTCTGAGCGCATGTCAAAACGCCGCCAACTGGTATCCGATAGATTGACCAACAAGCAAAACCCTTCAAACTACCTGTTCCATAAACACCGCTTGTTCGGAAAAACCGTACATATTGTCCACACCCCTCACTTCAGACGGAGCAGTCGCCGGTGGTCTCTCCGTGGTGTTCACTCTACAGACTGCAGTTTTGTTCTTTTCTTCTGACACCATGTTACAAACCCCTTACTTCCTAAAACGTAAGCACACAGACAGCAGCTGTGACACTAAGGGATCTCAGTTTTAGTGAGTTTCTATGGGTTATTCCGTAGACAGGGAACAACAGTAGAATAAACGATCGTAACTCGTTCCGAAGCCTCACCTTTTCTATCGATTGGCTTGACCCAGCTTATAGCCTGCTCGTTTTAACACGCGGTATGCTTAAACAAATTCTGTCACTAAGGCCCTTATTCTCAAATCGTCCCACACTGCGTCCTAGAAACGTCTTGGTTGATCACTTCGCTGGCGTGCCAATTCGGTCTGGTGATCGACAGTGACCGACTATATCCCTCCACGAATCACTGAATGACCGCATGTTGATGACTCTGTCCAATCCACTTCCTTTGCATTATCTACTTGGAATTTCCGGGCTTCGATACTGAAGTATTTATTACATTGAAGGAAGTTCCACGTCGATCATTTTCTAACATCACGCCTTCTCGTCACTTTGCAACCTCTAACCAATTTTTCGTGAGATTTTTCGACTGGGATGACTCGCCGTCGCAAGATCCACCTCTCCATCTGTAACATGTCTTTCGCATTAGCCCGTCGTAGTGACCGAAGTCAAAATACGTCCGCGTATAACTCTCACTACAAGTGGCATGCATTGCACCGTTTGCAGTTCAGCTCACATATCAGATATCCAGTGTACACCCGAAGGAATAAGACCAGAAGGCGTGTGAATAGAGGCCTTTGTGGTCCAGTCAGCCAGTGCTAGTTAGATAGATAGTAGGCTAGTGTGAAAGCGAAATGCTTATGTCACGGGGCCGGAGGTGAAGAGAGTGAAACAGTGGGTGTAAGACAGGAATCAGTTCATTATAGGAATACGTATCATTGCGCTTCAGACGGGATGGTGAAGAGAAGATAGAAGGTCCCATCAGCCGGGTTTCTGGAAACGATGGCGGTCGTTGTTTGGTAACAACACAGAACTATATAAAACTGGCATAACTTGTTTGCGCCTAACTTAGTTGTGACTCTTTCACCATCGATTTACTATGATCACGTTGATGACCTACTAATCCGATATGGTCAGCACATTCGCGGCCGTCTTCATTGCAACGTCATAGAACCATGTCATCACGAGCTGTGGTATCTATAGAACATTTGTGTATCGTCCGCCCAGACTCACGGCCGCGAAACTGTCTCTCACTGAACTTTCGGACGTCCGTCCGAGTCTCACTTCACAAGGAGGTCTTGTTCTAGACCAAGTCCCTCAAAATCTAAAATTGTCAGTAGAACGTCAAAGACTTATCTAGATAGCAACCAACATTGCAGCTTCGGGCCACCGGGATAACGCCTAACTGTTTTTAGTTACCCACACAATAATTCTATCGGAATCCGTTCGTCAGTCATCCAGAAGATGCATCTTAGCCAGCGAAGGTGGCTGAGTATCACCGCAGGTGCAATCGCTTGTCTGTCTGCTCCGCAATGTACCTCACTACCCGGAACCATGGTTGTTTACCAAAGATTCACAACTTTTCCGAGGAAGGCCACCCGAGTTGATTGAAAAGTTCCGCATTACAATTTGCTCGAAACGTTGTGGTTTTTGACTACATTGGTAAGCAGTCACGATATACCGTAGACAATGAAGTCTGGAGCAACTCAGACATCACATCTTCCGCTGATACAATGTCCAAGTTCCGCCGCCGTACAACAGCGTAAACGGAATTATTGAACGACAGATAGGCATATTTGACTTCGTTTTTAGGCTGCAGTCCTTTCAGAAGTGTCTCTTAAGATGTCCAGAAGCAGCGCTACGTTTCGCCACAGACACTCGCATTCCGCGGCCCACGGGCAGACCTGTCGACAGATTGCTATCCAAGTAGCGGAAATTAGTGCGGACCCCCGTAATGTCACTATCGATGCGGACTCCAGGCATTGGCACAAAACCTCCGCCCGAAGAAGGCTAAAGGAAATGAAGTGTCATATCTATCCTTCTGTGGCTGTAGAAGCCGTTGTTTTTCTGTACAGCTTTTTATTATGCGCAACTAGGACAGTGTTATCTGTGAACCGTAGCACCCAAACATAGCAGGTTTGGGGTACCGAAGCGTCAAGCATTCAGTAAATAAATTACTTGCAGTACTAGATTTGAACACAATCCTCCGAGTTGTGAAGAGCAACTTTTAGTACCGCAGTCAAATATCAGCTAACTAGGGCTAATAGGCTAAGGCGTCACTGTCGACTTCAAAGTCATCAGGAATCGATTCAAATGACTGTACCTCCGCCTACCTACTCACTTGTAACATGTTAGTTAGGCCAACGAACTTATTGTTACATCCAAACTTACCAAACGCCATCCACAATGTTTCGAAGTTCACGAAACCTATCGCCTCGCCAAATCCTACGAAGCTGGATTCAACGGATGGTTGCATTCACGACATACTTCTCCGAGCTGACGAGCGGCTAACAACCTGTCAGTGGTACAGCGATTCGTCCAGTAATCTCCACTGTTCCTTAGAACCACGAATTAGTAAATTTCTCCCCCGGGAAAAATGAACAAATTTCTTCCTAGAAACCTTAGGCCACAGCTCTCCTTACTCCCCCTACCTTTACATATAGACATAATGAAAGTATCCACGATCTCCCCTTGAACGTTTCCTGATTCCCAATGAAGTGAACCAATCGGGGTAGTGCACCTTTGAAAGTCGGACTGACATGTTCAAAATTTATCATGGCAACCCACATTCAGTCGCAGCTTCTCCGTCTCGGATTTTTCCAATAGCACTCTTAACTTTTAAAGGGTTCGATGTGAGAGCAGGTACCTATTTGATGGCCTGTTGTGACGGTTATTCACCGTCGTCCAGTCAAAGTTGATACACCGATACAATAGGTTTTTAAAGTATTTTCATTAGTTCATCATAATGCCATCGAATAGTTTACAAAAGACTTCAGAGTAGCCGTCCACTAGTGTTTCAATAGAGCAGATGAACGGATCAACAATCACCGGTGTTCTGCATAGGCCTGTGTCAACACTCCTTGTTTTACTCACTTGTAGTTATCCATTTTATGAAACTGTTCCGTGAGTTAACGACAAGCGCTAAGGAGTGTTTTCTTCCTGTTGACATTGCTTGAGTTCATTGTGTAATTAGTAAACGCTCCATTCTTCTTTATTAAGCTCGAACTGACTACGTCGTTGTCATCAAAATTATCTGGGCTTCTCTGAAGTCAGATACAGACTGTCCCAGTGACTAATTCCGCTGTCCGCTCTGAGAGGTTTTGCCAATATAGCCGGTGATGGTGAACGTTGAAGCGTCTTTAAAAGAAATACAGAATGCACACTGAAAAACCTCCTCGTCTTTGGTTTCTCCAGTCACCTAACTCTTAATCTTCCTCGCTAATTTTCTATGATGATGAACCTTGCGTTTTATGTTGACCCGAAAGTCTATGCCCATTTGGAATTATCTAAACTTAGTCGTGTTGGGTAGGTTAAAGGGTATAAACCAAACAAGAAGTAGTTAAGCTTGTAAGTTTGTATGTTCACCTGCTTAGGCAATGACGCACGGACGTGTGAGTACACAGCGGAACTATTTTGACAGGTATGGCACTTCTGTCTTCCGCATTTGGAAGAAGGGAGGTAAAGATAATAGTTACTGTCATACAAAAGAGCAATCCGTTCACAGACTGGCCTAAGTATGTGGTGAATCACGATGTATTGCTGTAAAACTTACGGTAATCTTCAGTAGATTACTATAGGTGATAACACATCTGCTTCGTAACCAAAATGGAGCAGTATTTCATTCACTGACCCCCTTTTACTATCAAATGGATCAAACCCCTGTGTCGTTGGCGCCTTGTATGCTCATCCAAGGGAGGGGGCCTGTATCGTTTTCGCCTAGCAGGTCAGATCGTTGAGTCAGAGGGGTTCCTCAAGCCAACCTGGTACATAACCCTGAACACCGGGTGACATATGCCAGTACATGAAACGTGCGTAAGCTGTCAGATCGATGCAGAGCGGGACTGTCGAAGCATGGCGCTGCACTGACTGCGAAGCAACTGAGCCACCACGGTATGGATGTTGCAGCTTTGAGTGAGGTAAAGCTTACGCATCTGTTATTGAATTGGTTGTCCACCAGAAGATGTTTCTGAACATCAATTGTGATGACAAACAACCCAAACGACACCAACCCTCAAAGCATGTCAAGACTTGGATTCATTCACGAAGCTGTCAAGACCATATGCTAGACTACGTAGTTGTACAGTAGCTCGACAGTCGCCAAGTATGCCTCATGTGACCAATGCACGGGGTTGAATACCGCACGGATCATTGCAAACAAATCGTTACTAAAAATAAACACAATGAACAGGAAGAGCATTGATGCCAAGGTCAACGGGCCTACACCCAGTGAACATTATATAAAAAAGAAACAGATAAGTATCATACGTGACTTGTGAGTTGCCCATCAGGTAATTTCGAAAGACCTCTCATCAACCGATTGTGGTTGTTATCCTTGGACCACAGACTGTTGATCAGCATAGCGACAACATGTACATCACTCAATGCCGTCTCTGGCCATAGGTAAGGTTGATCATTGAGCTCAGAAATCGCCAGACGAACATTACATTTAGGACCACATTCGTTCTGAACTCTTTCCATTACCTTACAACCAGTTGTCGACTGACCGTCCTTTAACTTGCTCTAATGAATTTGTGACTTCAAACCAATAAGTGGTGTGGTAAATGATTGGTTGGCATTCACAAACAACGACCGCATTGTACAATTTATGTGTTTACATGGTTTAGGTTAGTGAACTTTTTGACAGCAAAAACACATCTGCTTTCTTATGCACAAACAGACCGTCATGGAGAAAATTGTACAGTCCATCACCTCAACCTTGCGCAATCGTATTTTAACTTCATTCGCCCTTCCCACGTTCTACCCTATGAAGATCGGGTTTGAGTTCGAGTCGGTCCATTTGTTTTTTCATAGGGTGCGCTGACAATTATCCTCTAATCTGCTGAAGGTGACAACTGTCAGATTACCATCGAATGTGCAGTCGAATTTAACAATCGTAACTTTCATGCCTATTCTTGTTCACAATGCAACCCATTAGAGACACTTGTTAGTGACAACTGTCTGTCAACCGTTTTGAAGAATGTTCACATCCACACTAAATAACATATCGTCATATTGTGCGTTTTTACTTCTTCTTGTTGACGTTCTCCTCGGTATTTTCAGCTGCATCTGCGACTATGTCACGTGACCTACATTCTTGATTGTCTAGTTACCTGCTCAACTCAAAAAGAAATGCAGTTGTTAATACAGGAAAACAGAGGCTACCTGTTTATGAAAGGGTTGCATTTTTGCTCTGGCGATTGCTCCATTTCATGGTGGCCGTTGACTGTCTGAAAGAGTTAAATAAATGGTACATAAACATATCCTACCCTTTTAACTCAAAAGACAAACGTCATGTGGCTTTCTACGTTTTGAGGTCAGCTACAGGAACTCTTCCAATAGTCGGTCGGTAAACACAGTGATTGCGGTTTGTAAATGCTCAAGGTCACACTTTTTAGTCAACTTGAACTGAGTGCTACCCAGAGACGCGCATGTGACTGCGTTGTGCACTTTGAGATCAACTGGAATGCCATTTGTGCTCTCCTTAGCACACTCACAGAACAATTTATACGGCTACGCTGTCGATGGTCAAAAAATTGTTTTTAACATTGACATTATTGATGTTGTTTTAGTTGTTATCGGGTGGTTGTTCGATCGATCCAATGAGTGCTGATTAGTTGACTAAATTCGCTTAAGATCATCAAGTTGCGGTTGTGTATTCTCCCTTCCCTTGCATCCGAATAAGTGAACGAAGTCATTCGGAATTACTGATCAATTTGGTCGTTAGGTTCTCAGTCAGCTAACCAGCATTACAATACAAATGCTTTACAGGAACTCGTTTGCTTCGGAAATATCCGCCTTAGAGGCAGGAGTGCATTGTTAATAAGAAGGAGTTTAACTAAGTGGGCAAAACGTCTGTCATCTAGATTTTAGGATGTAATCACAAACTCCTGCTTTTTGGCTCCACAGGTTCAGTTCACTCAGCACAGTGTTAAGCATATACATTAACCACAATAGCTGAGTCCTTCAGTGCTGTACAGCTGCTTCAAGGTGTATATGAAATATTTGGCTTTTAGCACCTTTATAACTTGCGTTAGCCAACCACTCTACTGTTATAGAAGTATATCAAAATATGGAAATCATTATCGGTAATCAGTGAATGCTCACTGTGAAGCCGTCTCTGAAACTATCAGCATACCTACACACCTGCTGAAACAACCTAACCCGCAACCAGTGAACTGTTTGACTGGCACTATACTGCACTTTTAGACTGTCATACGAAGCGTTTCGAACACTTGCCATACAAATCAGTTGGTGATACCTCGAGCAAAATACACACCGGGCCGTCCTATCTTGGTCAGTGTTGAACTTGGGAAGTTTTTTCAAAATAACTATTTACAAAACCCCAAGACCTATCTAATATTCGTTACAACTAATGCAAACTAGATCCGAAAGTAAGTGTATAATAGTAAAACAGGTGTGAAATAACCATACGGCTAACCACTACTACGAACATTCATGTGTCTTAGCTTAACTCTACGAATTTGATAGTTCTTTCTGTAATTCGGTGGGTGATGTCCACTGTACGGTCAATGCTGATTGCAGACTTGCACTGTGGGCTGAACAAGTACGGCCACTGTGTGATCTACAACCAGGACCAGTTACACACATTTTCTTATTATGGATCTAAACGTGATCGCATGGGGCAAGAGAAGATCAAGACAGGCAGTAACTTGAAAATAAGTAAGGAAGAGGTTGTAATGAGTCTGGATAGATCCTGAACAGTTGTCGACATGTTCATAGCGGACTCTACATCGTAGTTCACTTCAAAGCAACAAAGGAGGTGGAAAGTATAACCTAAACGGGTTGAAGTAAGACTCGATGGTTCTGCTTTGAAAAGATTGTTAAGTGATTCACACCCGAATGAAGAAGGGAGGTTGTGTGCCTGCTTTTAGAGGTACACCAGTGACACAGTAATATATCATAACTAACTTATCAAAAGCTGATGCTTGCGCCTCATTCGACAAGATGCTGGCTGAGGTAAATATATCATCACCATATTTGAGGTGGTCGGTGAAAGTGTTTCATCCGGAAGGTCCTCATGGTTGATCATCTTACTGACACGACCTACGGAAAAACCAAAATTATTGTACTTTCCGAGGAATAGCGGCGGCTGCTGGTTGATTTGGATAGGATTTTCTTCTGGGAGGAACAAAAGCTATTGACATTGGGTAGACGAGAGATGTAAGCTTTATGCACCAACGCACTTCCCCCGTTCAATTCAAAAGGGAAGACCATGAATTTCAACACTATAACTCTTCTATGTGTATGTTCCATCTCTCTAGATGGTATATTCTATATAAATACAGTACTTCTTTGGATAGGCTGTCAAAAAGTCTTTACATGAATTCAACCGAAACCCTGTGAAGCACGGTCACCAGAAAAAACTTCCAAAATGGACTAGTACTTAGGTATGCTGATGGGCTGGAAAGCGCCCTGTTGCGTGAACAGCTAGAGAAGGATAACAAGTTTGATAAACAAAATTAACAGAAGATAAGTGTGTGCTTAATTCAGAATGGCACACAAAATATTTCACTAGCCCATGTGATACTGGACTTAGAATGTTACTTTTCAAAGTAAACTTACGTCTGGGTGGTAACTATATCATTCTTTTCTCTGCGTTAATGACAAACCCCTTGTGTCAGACGTTCTGTTTCAAGATTTATGTAGACCTTTCAGAAAATGTGTACCATTTCCCACCAGCTAGAGGGTGTGATGTTACGAGACAAGATGACGATCATATCCGCCCACTATTTTGTTGCTCGAACTGGGCGATTCAATCAAATGATTTCTCGGGAAGATGTTATGGGTCACCATTTGCTTTCATAAGGCTTCTGTTTCTAGTGTTTGCCAGCGTTTGCCAGTTGTCGTAGTTTCCTCACGAATTTTTAGCCGAACGTATGATAGATTGGTTTAAACACGTTCACCCGATAACAATTTATCAAAGAGGTGATATATTTGTCCCGCTGGTTAACGATTTCACTTACCTGGGTTTCTATACTTCCAGTCAATAACGACAAGTTGATATGCTAGTTCATCATATTTTCGCAAGTGCAATGTGATATAGTTTTGTCACATGTAGCTATGCTGTTCCTTGCAGTAAAAACATTGGGAGTGTGTTGGATGGCAACAATCTAACATAACACAACTGGTTATTAATTCGCACAACTACTAGCAGTAATCCGAGGAAGATAACGTCTAATGGGTTCCTTGTAAATTGATTCTGTTTGACTCATGATTCATTCACAATAGCCAGCTTACATCCAATGAATATAGCTGTCACGTCTGAGGCAGATGATGAGTTCTATTCCAAAATATATCAAGTCTACTGGTGCCCCGGGAGTTGAACTAGGGTGGTTCAAATGAGTGCAATTGTAATAGGTTAACTGTTATCCTTCATCTATCCATATTGTGGTGGATACTTAGGCCGGAGGTGTGAGTATTCCAACACTCGGCGGAATACCTCGACGCGTGGGGAGACACGTCCGAAACCCCACAACGAGCGGATCGGGGACGGCGGGGGCGACCGGATGACTCATCACTCGACTGGATCGGACCAACGGGCGAGACGTGGCTGGGAAAAGAGAAGGGACGACGAGATCGGAGGCGCGATTATTCCAACATTCGCAGAAATATCGCAAAGCGGTCATGGACTACGTTCAGAAGCCAGCAGAGGTAGATGGAGGAGAACAATAGCGACCGGACGAGCCATCGCCCAACGAAATCGGACCAACGGGCGAAAAATGGCTGGCAGAAAATCCCCCGATAGACGGCGCCGATCACGCACATAATCCGGGCAGAAGTGCACACGATGCGTTAGCGGAAACCTGGGGGTGTTGTGGTCCGGAATGATGACTACTAAACGCGAGTACGCGTGTGGCATGAGAACTAGCGCAGTGAACAATAAAGATTGTGCTT
>QNGE01001838.1:28121-74483 GCA_008508345.1 Paragonimus westermani
GAAAGAAGACATATATTGCGATATGTTAACATTTCATTTACTCTCATCAGTCGCAAACGTAAAACATGCCAGTTATATACAACAAATATTTAACGACACATATTTGTTGTATATAACTGGCATGTTTTACGTTTGCGACTGATGAGAGTAAATGAAATGTTAACATATCGCAATATATGTCTTCTTTCTGCTCTGATGAAGTGGTTAAAGGGAACTCAGTGTTTCAAATTTGCAGTAATTGTTTTAAAAGTACTCGACTGTATGTAAACGCTGCATAAAACAACATTTATGCCTAGCAGTTTCACTTGGGATAGTTTCTTCGGCTCGAACCCTAATACTGTTATGAACTGATTCCTCGCAACTGCATCGTCGGAATTCACAAGCGTTTTGTGGTCAGTCCAATCACTCAACCTGCCCACATTCACGTTGGTGAACTGTCGTTCTAACACAGGGCTTACTTAATAATGTTCTTGTTCTCCAACTTTATACTGGAATAATACAGCTCCACATCGAATTTCACTAAATCGGTTAAGGGAATACTCATCCGTTCAATGAGATCCGATGACAATAAGTAAGCCATTGGATTTCATTCACACGAAGTGGGACCGGACGCAGCTAACCGCTTGGTATGGCCACGTGACCAGGTCCAACAAAGCGGATGCTACCGTTTCTTCAGCCACAGTCACACCACCATTGGAACGCACGAGACTAGGCAGTAACGTGCTGCCCGTTCTGAGTTCGCCACTGGGACCGACAAACTGGAACAACAGCGACGGTCAGGACAACCATTAATCTAAAACACGCAGACACAAAAAGAACGGAGTGGCAGACTGCCAGAAACAGGTTCTCAGAATTGCGGTGCTTCTGTCTGGTCACGCAACCCCGGGGAACGTTGATCTTCGATAGCAGCCGCAAAAGAGGTAGACGATGAACATCGACACGACCACACACACGCACACAAACAGTCTCACAGACCAACGCATGAACAAGCAGGCTAATGATTAGATGAATAGACGAACGTGAGGACAAACAAACCCCATGGGGTAGGTGGACTTGCAGTGGCTATAGGACCGAGTGGCCAAACGGTCGCGGATTGTTGTGGGAACAGGAGACTATCACCTGAAATTGGGGCAGGAGGCGGAGTGGAGCAGAACAAAGGAGTACCAAGCTCAGCGGATGCTGTGGAACAAGCCCGTGTGTGTCGCAGAATACCAAGAACAAAATAAAGCTATCTCACAGCCCGTTTGTACGCTTTGATGTTGGGACTGGTTCAGACTTGCCAAATTAAATTGGTTCGATGGATCAATGTTTCGGAAACAAAAGTGGCGCAATGTCTAATGTTGTTTGCTGTTTATAAGCACTAGACGGCCTTTCAAGGAATTAGAACTAGAAAGGATAATCAATTTCCCATTATTCTAAATGGGTTCCGGAAAGAGGGAGGCTATACTGGTTTGTCCTCCCTTACAATGCAAGTTACTCTGTGTAAAATTATTGACGAATAACAGGCCAACTCTGACGTGACACTACACCGGACGTGTTTCTGTACTGTTAGATACCGTATGTACCGCGTGGTACATGACTGGAAAACGGTGAATCAGCTCAACGCATTTGAACATACAGTGTACCTAAGCAGTCGGTGCAGGGAGTGTCTCGCTCATTAGCTGGATATGTTGGTGGTCTTAAGACAACATTTTACACAGTAAAAATAGTTGTGTTTTTGCAGTCAGTTGAAGGTCGGACAACTGGAAAAACTGGTTGTCGTGACTATTGAGTGACTCAGTAGATACTGAACAGAAAGATAAAGCAATAATCACTTCTCACAAGATATATCGGAAGCATGCCTATAACCTTAATGGTTACACTATGTATTTGTTCATTTATCCTGTGTAGGCAATTCGGTAAAACTGTTGGACCGGTTAGCTATACTGCGTCGGATGAGTTGCTGTGTTTCTCCATCGCATATCATTAATAACACTAACTGGTTGTGTTTTACAGTCAACCACTGGATTCAACCTCACTGGCAAGCATAAAATAGTAGTGGGATTTTCAGACAGATATCCCCTTGAAAATGCTGTTACGTCGACAATATTTTTTCACGAGATATACCGAATCCTCGAATAATCAACTGAATTTACCCCCAACATCTTTCATAATCAAAGACACCTGACCAATTTGATCAGAAAGTGTGTCAAGCTTTCTCCCACAATTCATCAATAACAAGATTTATTATGTGGATCAGACAGTGAACGCTCCTATAGCTAGGTCAAACGATCGTTTGCAACTGCGAAGTTACAAATCTAATGCATTAACTTGACCATGTTTACCCTGAATCGGAACGAAAAACTGTCTCTTCACTATCACCCATTTGTTGTGCACTCCTTCTTCTGATGCTCCACGGTGGGGTATATAGGCCGCAGTAAGAGCTCCCACGGTGTATTAGTCAATAACCATCGTGCTTGAGCTAGCCGCGTAACTATCCCATCTGTGACCACCGCGTTAGTTTCATACCGAATGAATTTCAGTCAACAACTAGACAGTAAAATCACCTTCTTACTCTGTACATGTTTTCCGTTACGTATCACACTCAAGTACAACCATGAATGTTGTTCACAGCCGAACCAGTCGCTATGATTTTATACTGTGTTTCTGTAGTGTTCTAATAGACATTAGAAACCTTGAGACACCCACTATCACGTCTGATCACACGTGGGATCATACAAGTGGTCCGTGGTCGTACCACATAAATAAATAGCCCAGACCAATCCGTAACCTATCCTCAAGTAGCAAAGCACGTTATTTTGAAGATCCTTGATCAACCAAACCGTTAAGTTTGAATTCCACCAGTCATAAGAAAGATCTTGTTAACTTCAGTCATTGGGCTCACCTGATGGCAATTGCGCAAACGTAACTGACCGTCATGTTTTTGTTCCGTCGCTCAAAGAAGAGAGTTACAAATTAAATTTATTGGCAGAATACAGAGCGGCTCATCGTTATTTCGTGCATGTGACAAAACCAACGTCGGGAATAAATTATGAGTATATTGATTATAGTCACCACTTACATTTTGACTGAGTTTTGAGTTGTTTATAGTAACAAACTGAAGTGAAGTGAAATTATTGTGAATTTCGAAGTGAACTATCGGCCTTTTGTAGGAGCAGAAAGTTTCAACACAGGTGGAAAAACTAGGATCAGTAGGCCAAAGTTATCAAAATGTGAATGTCAACAGTAAATTGAGTAAATAAACATTCAAATTAGTTGTTGTGGTCAATTCAATTCGAACTAACGTGTCTATTCTGCATCATTTAATGTTATATAATCTGAATTTTAAAGTTAGTGGCTGGAAAAAATCTAATCGACCACTGCATTGATGAATGGCATGCTATTTTGTGTACAACTGTGTAAAAAGCCACAAGAACAACAGGTATGATCTGGCTTAGCAGAGTTTTGCTTAGCACACAGGTGAGGTTTATTGGAAAAACGGCATCTACTACTGTTAAAGCACTACTGACGAATTAAGATAATTCACTTGACGGTACATAATCGATATTTCCGCTAACACAAATTTAGAAGACTTGGTTAACAAAACTATATTCAAAGTCCGAAGAAGTTTCAGAAAGAGCTATGAAAGTGATTGAAATTTGTGGGATATTGTTGACAAAGTATCCGATAAAAATGCCCTCGATTAGAAACAGCTGTTAAAGCAAAACAATCAGACGACGACCTCCCGAAATAGTTACCTGTCAACAGGAAACGAGTTCATTAAAATAACTCAGTAAGGCTGAAGATAGGAATCTGTCAATCAGTACCAAGCAGGTTGATTTTTAGAAAGTCAAACTCTACTTCAATCGACACAGCACTCAACATCACACCAAACAGGATGACAAACATACCAAACAGACTTTTTCAGGTTTAACAACTATGTTAGACCGTGTCCGTCCTTAAAGGCCTCGACAATCGTAATGATGAATTCTTTGAAAAACTAAACGAATGATAGAGTAGAACGTCCTTAATCTTCTGACACATGACTAAACTGTGCATTTTTATGGTATATATGAAGTAGTGATTTAAAAATCACTTACATGGAAGGATGCTATGTCATGTGCTTGACATTTCATTCGCAGTTGGTGTTGCTAGACTGAAGTTGACGTGATCAATATATGATGAGCGAGCATACCAGCAAAGCTGAAAAAGCGGGTTGTCATATGAGTTAAAAATGGTTTGACGAGTTTTGTCCGATGATGGCTTTCACTATAGTGAATTCCTTATGACTAGAATTCTCCGATGAAAATGTTAGGTCTTGAAAACTTGTTGGAGAAATGAAACAGACGGGTGGTGATGATTTGTACCAGTGACACTATAGGCTCGGAAGGCTTTCCTACTAAGAATATTCATACTGAATAGCTATAACATGAGCCTATCCAGTAAGCATTGCAAGCGATCAAGTTAAAACCTAGTTCGTGTTCTATGAACAAAAAGTAAGTGTGCATTAGTCTCCCTTTCAAACCAAACCCAATGGCTACAGCATCACACACTGGTCAATTGTCTGCTAGGGCAAATCAGTATTAGCCTGCATAGCCAAACGACTTGCTATAGACGGTTTCACGTATGACTTTTGCTCATTGCATTGTTGAAACAGATGTATTTATTGTCATCCGTCCTGTGTCACGAATTCAACCCAAATGTTGGCCACTGCCGAGGTCATAAGTACCCGATTGTACAGCCACGACGTTTGCGTTCAGTACAACCTCTCTAACCCAAAATAAACCAAACGTACAGTGTGATGAGATAACTGTTATCAGGAACGCAGCTGGCAGCTTCTACTGTCCGACTTTCTGTTCACCTTCGTTACTACTCTCTTATTTATCGTGTTGTAATTAGCCTGATGAGCATATACAGGAAGCAAGCCTTGTTGTTTGCTGATCTCGTGATTTCAGTGGGTATTTTTGAACGAGTTAAAAGTGACATCCAAAAATTTGATGGCGGAACTCAGAACTAAAGACGGTTCTTGGCCTCCCTTAACACATTGTGACCTAGAATACCCTCTTGTTATCCACCTAAGCCCTTGCTGACCTGCTTTGGTCACTGTAAATAACGAATTATTACGCCCGGTTCGTGAAGCCAAAGTTATAGTTGATGGCATGCGCCGGTAATTAATCTGCGTTGGCCTTCGTACCGACAGTTTATATAATGATTTGGTCGATAATCGAACCTGTTCCACGTACACGTCGGATGCGTATGTTTGCGTATCTGTCTGGCATTGAGGGTCTCGATACAAAATCGGCGCCATTTCGCAAAGATGGGCAACATATTCCTACCCTCCTTCTTCTTGCCCAAAATAACAACATTGTTTTTCAACATTTTTGCCTTTGATGTAGTGGTTAAGCTCGTTACTGTCACCTAAGCCTTGTTTACAACCAACCCTTTTCAACCTGGGCGCCTCATCGACCGACCAACTTATGACGGTGAAAATTGGCCTCTGTTACTATGTCCTGTATTACACAAGCGAAATGTCAGGTCATCTCATGTCTTGCCATTAATGCCTCCCAAGTTGACCAGTAAATGTATGCAATCTCTTGTTTCCGTGATATTGATGTTTATAGCAAGTGACAGTTTTTCTCTGTAACAAGTCATCCGATTTTTGAGGCTGTAACTCAACGGTCTATTGTTGATTGGTCATTTAAGATTCTACTTCACATCATCTGTCTCAAAGCAGTTTAGTAACAAGTGACCAACACCTCCTAATAGTTTGAGATCGGCTCACAACGGATGCGAATTCGTATTAAATGATAGTCAGCCTACGCAGTGAACTTTGACTTAGACCGCACGGCTTAAAACACCAACTGGAGGTTTCTACAAACGGAATCTAGCGAGCTGACAACAGAGTCAGAATTTACTTGTCAAACGTAACATCGTACCCAAACTGAACCCATTTGAGAGTAACACATTGTGCAGGTAAGTTGTAAGATAGAGGTGTTTTCCACATACATTATATTTTTATCTAACTTCCCCCGTCTCTTTTAACCGAACGCGAAAGACTCATGATTCACCATTACGACGGATTTTGCTATTCTACCGCCAGATAATGTGGAGATGGTTTTAATTTTAAGAAAAATTTGTACGACGCTTAGAACTCCGATAACGAATATCGGGTGGTTAACGTCAAGGTGTTTACAGTTTACAAAACAACATAGGTATTTTTAATTCAAGCAACTCAATTTGACTCCAGTAACATTGGAACCTTCTATTCTAACTTCACTTGTCACAAGTCGTATGAGTCAAGTAACCTCAATGAAGGAAACCAATGGGAAATTTAGTAACTTTATTTTTTAAAACTAACTCATCATTTGCCTACATCGTAGATAGTGCCAGGTGACTACGACATCTGTAAGAAAAGATCGGTGTTACAGTCGAATAGTTGATATCTTCGATGTACACGTCAATCATTCGAAAATAGTTAAAGGATTACTGATTGGATTGATTAGAATATCACTATGGTACATGGTCTAGCTACAATTCCCGTTACGTGGTAGCTGCTTTTGTACAAATGAAGATACATTGGTGATTGATTTTAATCTTGTATACTAGATACTGATGCACACACTAAGGATGACGTGAACTTTGATCAGTAGCTTTTGAAAAAGTTTCAATTAAAATATATTGGTCATATTAACTTTCTGGAAAAAATGGAAGCAAATAAAATGATTGTTAACACAACTTATCTTTGGTTTCCGTGTTGTGCTGCGCTGAACAGTTTCAGATTATATAGTGGTCAGTTCTTCCCTCAGCCGGAGTACCTAAGGACGACGAGTGTGTGCGTCACCGTGAGCATACCCATGTTTTAGTGCTTCCATTCGTAACGTGCCAACCTAATAAACACCTCAGTACAACAGCTGTGTTCACTGGTAGCCAATGATCAACTTGTAGATCTATGAGTTGTAAACACACAGAGCATAACAGAACCACTGCACGAAGATTTCAGTGTGTTCAAGTAGAAAACGACGGTCAGTCCTTTTGTAGAAGAATGGACATCAAAGTTAATTACTTGTGCCCTTCTGTTAAGCTTTGGTTGCATCTCTAAATCTCCTTGACACAAACTGGATTTCTTAACTGAAAGACTCGCTGAGGATCCAGTTCTAGGCCGTTGTGGAAATTTCTCCGAGACCAGGTAAGAGCCTGCGCGAGAACTCAGGTTTCCCACCCGCCTTCAGTGGGATTTGGATTTAACGAACATATGTAATGAATTCCGTCCTCATCATGTTATTCTAATAGTCCAAGGCGACAAGGAGCATTCCACGATATTGCAATACGTCCATCTGATGACACTTATGTTTGATATTGCCACATAGTTCCTCACATTTGTCGAGAGGGCTCCACTCATGTGACCTCCATCGTATAGAATGAAAGGGTTCACAGGCAATCCATAAGTTGATTGGTTTCATGCTTTCCTAACTCGAAGCCTTCGAAATGACGTTACCAGGTGAGTCTGAATTTGGCAATCAAATTGTGTGAATCCACACATGTCACACCGTATATAGCCGCTCGTGGTCTAAACTAGTTCCCCTTCTTATCAATTTAAGTTAAAAATGAGATACTTGTACGTCTTCTTTCTATATTCCTGTGTTCCAAGGTTGTAGAAGACTACATACATATATATTGGAAATTGAAAAAGTTTTTACAGCCTCAGCCAAGGGGTAGGCTAATTTGAAGTCATGGTCCTAATCAACCTTTGATTCTCTACAACCTTTTCAGCGTTTAAGTACTGAAGACCACTGATCAGTCTTCAGGACCAGAACTTGGTCATGGTAAAATGTGATTTTGGTTTAATCGTAAAATGTTTCCTTTACCTAGGTTCAATCCATTGCTGAGTTTCGACCCTTCAAAAGTTCACATTTAGCTCCTGTTCGCGTAGGAAATGCCTGTCAGTCCGGTTTATCAGATTTGACTCATTCCTCACATCGTTTTGGTCTAGTTAACCACGTGTAGCCGGCTCCATTGTTGACTTTCTATGATATTTGTAATGGTCTAACCAATCAAATGACGAACAATCAAATGTGAAAGCCAGTATAGATTACAGTGGTAACCAATAGAAGCGGAAGTATGTGTACCCATGAAACAAAACGCGTACCGCCAAAAGTGAAATGAATTACAAAGTGAAGCCTGATGGGCTGATGAGAAAATCACAAACAGAATGAAGAGAGTTTCAGAGTGCAGAATCGGAAGAGGTCGGGTAGTTATTTCCACGCGCGACTTAGGAAGTAACGTTGAGTATCTAGAGTTCGAGAGAGAAAAAACAGCAGCTACAATATTTTGCAGTGTGCTTAGATTAGCGACCTACAGTGCAACGAAGAGTCGGAGGCGAGGGACAATGCGCGGAAATGTGTGTTTTTCTGTCGGGGTGACCAGTCAGGTTAAAAATGATGTATATGCTTCCGGCTGAAGTCAGCAATCATGTCAAGAAGAAAGACTGCGGGACCAGTGAAAACTGTCATGAACCGTCTTCAGCTTCTTGGGAAAGATTATTGTGATGCTGCATATTATTTAAGAAATCCACAAGTTGGACAGATATGAAGTTAGATCTCTCACAGAATATAAGTTATTAGCTGAAAAACTGGAATACAAACTATTAAAGAATGTAATATTTATAAGTTTTAGTGCAATGTCTCGTAAATTCTTCTCGAATATGTGGTGGGCTTTTTTGTGGACGATCAAAGATCTTCCACATGAATTCGTGAAACGACTCCTCATTTAGGACAGAGAAAGGAAGTGTACAGTGATGACACTAAAACACACGTTCACTTGGAAACCGAATCTCAGCCAACATTTTATTTGCTGGCACATTTTCAAGTAAATTTTCAACTGTATGCTTGGTTGTTCTCTATCTAAGTTTCTGAAAAGTTCCCTCAAAAATGTTTGTGTAAAATGTACCATTGGATTTATGGTAGTCAAACAACTATAAAATGTATAGTGGTGCTTATATTTTATTCCCTCTATGCGAGTAACCTCTTCACGCAGAGCTTACACATTATGAATCACTCGCGAGCTCTGGAATGTCAGCTATTGTAATTCATTTTACCGTCACTCGTTTCTAATTGTCCGGCTCATTCTTTTCTCCTTTTCAGAAATTCGCAACTGTGTCCGTATTGTTGAATAACAGATTTTTCATGGGATATTCGTAATCACTGAGCAAAAGGTCAAACGACTGCTAAGTATTTGTAAATCCAGGGTACATGCGTAGCGTATTACAGTTAACTGGATTCAATGTAAACTATGTAATGTAAAATATGTTCGAGTGACAGCATCGAATAGGAAAGACAGTTTATATTTAATACACTCGTTGAAAATGGCTATCCGGAGCAATTTATTCATAAAAATATGTTAACAAGCGCGAAGATGGATAAATCACAAGCTGCAGACAAAAAGTCTGTTTATATTTCCTTGCCCTTCAAGGGTGATGGTGTCGCTGAAACCGTAACCAAGAAGCTTAGTGTAGCAATCAATAAGACGTTTTTCGCAGCTCAACTACGCGTTCAGTTTGTCTCCACGCCAGTATTGCGCTCCCAGTTGAAAGATATATTGCCTGTTCATGCCGCCTCTTTTTGTGTTTACCGTTTCGTTTGTTCCTGTGGAACAAGCTACATAGGCCGCACAACACGGCGATTATCCGAACGCATTCGGGAGCACCAACCGGTGTGGTTGACGCGAGGATCGACGAGGCCCTGTTCGTCTGCGGTCGCCACGCATTTGATCGAGTCAAATCATCTGATCAATCAGACCGAATCGTTCAGGCCAATCTACCGAATATGTGGGATACAATCAAAACAGGTCAAAGGTCGTATACTTTCAATTGCAGAGGCCATCGCAATTCGCCTATACTCACCACCATTGTGCGCTCAAAAACGACTAATCAAAACGTTGAATCTTCCATGGCCGTGTACGCAAACCCAGGATAGAATGACTGCGTAGATGTGACGCATCGCTCGCAGACTTCGTACAACTCACGTGGCCAATGTTACGTAACTAAGTCTCATGACTCAAACCAGACAAAAAACTGTTGACTGACATCTTTCGCTCTAGTGATATGTTATCTACCACCCCCATCTAACCCATATAAATGTGTTGTATTTAGCCTGATGATGAAACACCGAAAACGAGCTTGTTTGCTACGCATTTCTTCTCATAAACTCCAAGTGTCCATCTACATGTGAACATACCCCCGCTGCGAAATACACCCAAACTTTTTGCTCAATCATTCGTCCACGAAAAACTCTTAGTATCTCGCTGATCTGCCTCTTCAGTCCACGACAGATGCCGCGATTGTGAGCAATGCAACTAAATACTTACCTTCGTTTCATGTTCCCATAAGCGCTCGTTCTTTCCCGCCGTACTCTTTCAAATCTATAGGATACACACATTCACTACCATAATTTATGAATCACTCAATCAAAACCAACTCGTGATAGGCACACTGTGAGTTGGCATAGGTGTTGTTCGCGTGGTTGCCAAGACCATAACGCGTAGACACTCGCAGATGTCAGGTTGATTCTCACATCCGGGACCAATTATTTTGGCTCTAATCCGGCCACCTATGATAATGGGTAACATGCGGAAAAGTTGCGCCTGGAAAGTGTGGACTGTTTTGAACATTTCTTTGGTCTGATAGTATTAACGACCAAAATATGCGAGATGGAGAAAATATTTACCTGTCTAAGTTAATTTTAAGTTCACGAAAGATCGGAACCTTGTGACCGATATTTTAGGATAGATTACAATGAAAATCATCTTCTGATGGGGTAGCCAAGGCAAGTCCACACGGTCCGATTATCGCCGACATCTTTGTGGTACAGACCTCGAAAAGGACCACAGCACAGAAACCCAAGCTGCAACTTCACGAACGATCTGTCATGCACGGAATTTGTTTGACCGAATGAACTGTATAAACATAAACACGTAGTTCACTATGAGAATTGAGGTTCAAAAGAGTAATTTTTTATGTATGCGTCAGAACAAAACCACGCCGTTCAGATCAACGATGCGTCCCTCTTAAAGGTAATTGAACAGATCAATACCTACAGTATGTCCCAGGGCTAACCGAACGGGCAGGCCGCCCAACCGAGTCGGGTGAGCGAACCGGCGCAACACACCGTTGTAACCACAATCAGATTACCTGCCTGGGCTTAGGGTGGGGTGTGCGCGTAATTCCAGTACGTTCACTCGACCCCATCACCCCGGTGTTGTGGCCACGGTGGTCCACGATCAATTGCACCTGGCTGTTCACACACGACCCTGCGACCAACTCAGCACTTGAAAGACAATGTTGGGCTAAAAACCAGGAAATTTATCGACATGAACGTACCAGTTGTCTTTTGGTACACGTTCTGTTTTAAGCATCCATTTAAGCCCTTTCTTCATGCCAGTCGAACACAGTGCCCGCATTTCAATAAATTACTGAACACGATACTTTCTGAAGCTGTCAGTGAAAACCTGAACTGGCTGATATAATTATCCTAATTTATTATTCAGGAGAATCACTGATCATATACTTATAATAGTGCGAGTGTAACTCAGAAATTCCAATAATTATTTTACACAGTTGCCAACAAATTTTTAAATTCTTTCTTTACACGAGTGTGCCCTCTATATCAAACAGTTTTGCACACGATGCGACCAGGGTTCTAGTTCCTCTCTTTAAAAAGCTGAAACCGCCACATTGTCGTCAAGTCAGCATCAAAAACTGGATTATTACTGAGTTTCGTTCAGGTGTAGTACCCACATTGTTAGAATAAAAGTGACAGGAGTCAGTAAATCCACAATG
Source organism: Paragonimus westermani (assembly GCA_008508345.1). Taxonomy (NCBI): domain Eukaryota; kingdom Metazoa; phylum Platyhelminthes; class Trematoda; order Plagiorchiida; family Troglotrematidae; genus Paragonimus; species Paragonimus westermani. The sequence goes on from QNGE01001838.1 coordinate 39,934, forward strand.
CCTGAGAGGTGACGAGCGATTCTTAACGGAAGTACCGAATTCATCAGCGAAACCTTGTGACGAAAAACATAGGTATCCGGTGCTCCGGATCACTTTGTTTTAACAGCAAATTAAAATATTTACAGGACCTGTGTACATCAGCTTTTGTGTAAACTTCCACAAACCACTACTATAACGTTTTGTAACAGACTTTTCAGTCTTGAACGTGACTTTTCCAAGATTAAATCACAGTAACTATTGTTTGGACTTAGTATGCAGACTTTAATTGCAGTTACGAAGCAACAGAACAAATCCTCAGGATTCCCCTTGGTCCGGTTATGCAAGTAAACCACAGTTAGAGTCCTGTGTTCGAAGACATCACATTGTTGGAATATATCACTCTTGAAACACTTTCAAATTTGAAAGAGTGATCAAGATTAACCGGACGCCGGATCGTCTGATGGACTATCATTTGAGATGACTGTCGGAAGAATTCACATTTAGACTCGACGATGGCCACAGTGTTAACTTCAACAAAACGTCGATGAACTTTTCTGTTGCGCTTTCCTCAAGGATTCGCCAACAGCGAGTCCTTTGGACACAACTGATGATTCTGTTTTCTGTTAGTTTTGGAAGCTAGGAATGTTTTCTTGCTACAATTTGAGGGAGAACACAGGATTAATCCAAACCCAACCTTAGAATCCTTAAGGTTTTAAGTTGATAGGTAAATAAAGAACTGAACTGGTATCACTGTTTAGTTGTCGCGGATTCTGTATATGCAAACTAAACATCAAACAGCTGTTCTCAACTTTCTTACTCTGATAAATTTCCAAACAACCCCCTTCCAAAAAGGGCTGGCTTCGATTTTTGTCCTTGTTGGAGTTCATTAGTAGCATATATCCTTGCCATGATCAAAATTTGATCACCGGCTCGTGTCATTCAGATCCGCAACCAATCAAAAGTAATTGGAAAGCTCTTCAGCAAGCTGCATAAAGTTAGTGGTTTTAAGCGAACTAAGAAGCACTGATCATGAGGTTACTGAAAGATGGTAAGTGGACACTTACCGCGTGTGCCCTCTAGACTATCCGACAACCTGGCGATTGCTCGCAACTGATGGACAGTTGAAGGTACCGCTTTGGCTACACTTTAACCGGGACATGTAGATACTGTCAAGTGTGTTCAATGGTGATGCGGTCAGTGTGGTGTTTCCGCGAGAAGTTACCCGGTTACCAACTACCAGAACTGGCAGAGGTCAAGACTTCTGATGAGCTCGAATACGGTGGAGACTAGAAGCATAGTGGTTCTTTCAAACGCAAAAATAGTGGAATTTAGTTAGTTAGAAGTAATCAGGATGGGTCAGTAGGACATAGACAAAATGTTCTACAAGTTAGCTTCTTTCGGCTATGGAACAAACTACCTCCGTACTGTATTACCCTGCACACTCTATGATTGATTAAGATGCAAAAACGATCACTTCATCTAACTTCTTACGTTTCATGAGTTGTGTTCGAATTTGTTGAAGTATCCACTGCTGAAAGTTCGATTGGCTTGGTTCGGCTTCCCCGTAAATTACAAGAAATTTCACTGATGTCGGCTCAGAATGTCAGTCCTCGACAAGATCACAGTCTATTTGCCATGAAGTGGCACTTAGGTCTCTGATGTCTACTTAAAGTAAAGAGGCGGATTATGAACTGACGCAGTTTTGGAACGGTGGCGGCCAAACACAAAATCTTCTTGTCAGATTTTTGTGATTAAAAGATATCGCTGGTTATTTTTTCCTACGCTGTACAGCCTAATGGCCTGAGGTTTTATATTTTAAATTCTATTTGCGGCTGTTCACACTTCTTCCACTAAGTTAAATTTCCTGGCCAACATATTACAATAGGAGAACTTAGTCAAATACTGGTGTTACCGGAAGTCGAACGTAACAGGTTCTTCTCCAGGAGCGACATATGAATGCTACGTTGACAGTTTTCTAACAGTTGCATAACCGCCCTCACTTGCCCAAAATGTTAGTTCTAATGGCCCACAAACAAATTTACTGACAATAAGCTGTCCCCCTCGGAACACCTAAGCTGGCGACATTGAAATTGTCTCGACGATTTAGTTGACAATTCCGTAGAGAAGAAAGTTTCAGTCGGGCTGAAGTTCTGACAGAAAACTGTAGAAATATGTACAGGCTCACTATGAGTATTCTGTTCCTAGTAATCTAACAACTGACCTTTCTGTTCTTAAAAATTGTAGCCATTTTCACGTGCACACGTGAATAGTTGACAAGAGTAATCAATTAATGAGGCCATTCAGGTGAAAACTAGCAACTACTTTAATGGATTCTAGGTGGTCTCCGCTTGCTGCGACAGAATTCGACAAGCCAATTATGCTTGACGACTGATGACACGAGATCTGCTCATTCAGAAGCGAAACTGATTAGTAATAACTGTGACTTTTCTAGTAAACAGGCACTAGTTGAGTGCATCTTTAGAGGGAACCGGTTATATGTGGAAGATAAACAGAGGTTTTCGCTCATGCCCTCTTGGTAATAGCGGCTGTTCTGTCTGTTTCGTTTCTCTGAAGACATCAGAACTGAAACTAGTTTCTAAATTACGAATGCACTACTTTTTCAATGTAATAGTACAGTATATAGGAGAAAGAGGCCTTACAACCAAAGCGCGGATAGAATTGAGAACAACTTATGTGACTCTTCGAAAATGCCTGCGAATTAAGCGGATTAATTAGAGGCGGATTAGGAAGATGACGTCACACGTTTCGCATCTTGTACATAATTTCACCCGGACGAATAACTGAAATAGTCCCCCGACTGACGCACGAGAAGACGTTACGTGTTTGACTAAGTCTTTTGATCAGTTTTCTTTGGCTAGATAATTGACAATCATAAAAACGGCTGACAGACTAATAACCCAGGATGGGTGCCTGTACCGGTGGACCAGAAAGGACATAACAGAAACAGTTCTTATTCTCACAACCATTATAAACTGTAGCGTATGTGTGTGGTTTAGAAGGGTGCAAACCAAATATTGCGTGTGCCACACGGTCACTTTATGGCACAAATGTCAACACAGCAATAAAAGAACATGAGACTTTCAACAACATCCACTTCTGTCGTTCCTCCGACGTTTTTAGTGTATTTTTAAACTTCATTTCCTCTCCAGTAGTTGCAATCGACCTTCAGTAAAATATGGTAATATTGCAGTGTCATGAGCAAATCGGAGACGCGCCTATACCAACACTCAGTCGAATGTCTCGACGCGGTAGTTAGATATGGTCAAAGCCTATAGCAGATGAGTTGCGGATAACACGAGCGATCGAACGAGTCATCATTCAGCGAAATCGGGTCAACGGATAAGGAATGACAGGTAAAAATCTACAACATGAAAAGTTGGTCGAACGCAGAGAACCGAAAAGAATTGCATACAACGTTCAATTAGGAACCATTCTCTGTTGTGAACAGGAGTTTCGGCCCACGAACGCGAACGCGTCTGCACGGGAGCGTGCAAACTGGATAACGAAGATCATGGATTATTGAACAATTTTCCCCCGCGATATGACTGTATTCGCTGCATGAACGCAGACTAATCCACTATCAGAGGTTGCTGATTACAATCACAAAAATAAACTCCCTTGAAATATCAACAACAGAACTGTTCACAGTGCTGTCATTATCACGGCTATCAACCTCAACGCCAACTAAACGGAATCGGTTGGAAACATTTTTCAAGTCTTCTATTGGTAGGCCATAAAAGATAGTAGGTATGCTCACCGAATTTCATTTGACTTTCATTATGATGTGTATTGGTTTGTTCCGCGGTATTCAATTTAGGTAGGGATAGAACCAAAACGGGGCTTACGCACACTTTATAGATGATTTTCTTAGCTACATATGAAGAAACCGAAGACAACCCTACAGTATGTATGCACAAGGAAAGAAAGGTCTCATAAAAAGCATTATATGTTATACAATCAAGCTTATTCAAATTTCATTAGTAATTGTTCACTTAGTTTTGAAAGGGCAGGAAAAGTGACGAGGAACGAAAAACCCCTTTAAGGTTACAGTTGTAAGACAGCGATTTACAACTGCTTTTGGTTTGCGAGCGAAACGCTTGGTTAAATATTTTCTCACGACCCAAAGGAATGCTCATAAAACGTTTATTATGGGTTACAGTATTAACAATAATATTATTAATAAGTCACACCTTTTGAAAAACTTTAGCCTCCACGGACATCCTTGCTGATCAGCTTATTGTAAAAGTATACTAAATTTCAGTTTTGTGTGAACCGTGCAGCAAAGCGTGTGCTGAGAAGGATGAGGCTCATTTCATAGTTTAATTCAATGTAGTGGCCGAATAATTCTACTGCGTGTGGGAAAACTACAATACTTTCAAGTTGAACATTACTCACAATTACAATATGATTGTCTGTTTCCCTGTTAAGATTCGCTTTATTCTTAAATGTGACCCAAAACGTTAGGAAAGCCGATAGAGCAAACTGTGTTCCCTGGAGTTCATTTTCTTTCAATGGGATTAATTCCATTCGAAACTCGTTCAGCTTGCTCGTGATTTGAAAAACATTTACTTCAAACAGATTTCCGATTCAACCTTACTGTGGAAGTTAATAGTATCTGATATCATTTCTTCAAAGGGGGCATACTCCTGGTGTATCCCCAGACCTACTGTTTAGATTACAGTAGAATACACGTTGAAAAGCCTAGATCTTTGCTGGACCGAAGGTAGCTACGGAAAAAACGCGTTCTTAATCTTAAGTTACAGAACAGGTTAGCTAAAAGCTATGATCGGAACTTCGAAATTGTGTGCCAGACTCGCCTGCTTACTCATCCCGTTGTCATAAGAAATCCGTCTATTAATCAACGAGATAGACCGTTCCGGTAAGATGTCTGAAACAGTTAACGTTCAAATACTTCAACATCACCGTTGAATAATGATAGTTTAATAAGGACGAGTAGCTCGACAGATTGGATAGTTCAGAAGTGATCCAATCTTGTGAAGCCTGGGTTTCGGCTAAATGCGAACTAGCGTTTAAGGATGGCGGTGACAAGGTATGACCTAGACATTTTTCATTTCAGTGTCTGAGTTACTTTTTGAAAGAATGGACGACTTCACCTAGTTTAACAACAGTTTGTCCCGATCCCGCCGATTGGAATTAACTTCATGAGGATGGCTGTAAGGAATACCTCGAGCATTGAATAAATTCGTGAACGTTAAGCGCATTGAATGAATAAAAGTGATGAAGTGTAGAAAAACCGATGAGCATTTTTGTAAAATGCAGCATAAACCCTACTGGAACTAGAGTAAATCGACTGATCTGGGTCAGCCAAGGAGGTACCATGAATATACAACAAAAGAGTGTATGATCGTAAAGTATTTGGCTGGAAGATCGCAGACGTGAGAAGTGGATAGCAAAACTACGGGTCAAAAATGTAAAAAGGAAGAGAATGGGAAGATTTTGGACTTCAGAAAGGAACGATTAGAAATGGGATTTTGAAAAATAATCCATTGCTGAGGACGAACTGAATTACCATAGAGTTAAGCGTGATGCCGAGATATTTGAGTATGTTGCATTTTGACCTGGAGTGATAGACCGGATGTACAGAGGAACAACAATTAAGTAAACTGAATGTGATCTATGTTCTGAAAAGATGAGAATTCAAGTCCTGTAAATCTGATTAATTAATTGAGTGGAAGAATGTTGAGGTGCACCCTCTCCTTTGTTATTTCAATGTACACAACCCAGAAAAACGTCAGCAAACCTTCCTGAAATGTGATTCTTTAAATAAGAGCTGTTGTTGATTACCAAGGGGGAAGATTATGGATAATTGTGTCACTTTGGAGGATACTGTGGCCACTGGAAATTAACGAGGTGTGACCAAATAGGGAGGCCAATTACAATCGGTTTCCTAACTGTTCGCAACAAGTCTAAGGTAGTTGGAATTATGAAATTTCCGATAAGAATGCCAAATGTACCGAAGAAACATGGAAGTCATCATCAAATATATGTATCACTAGCCGAAATAGGAAAAATATAATGGGGTAAGGAAGTCCTAGGGACTGAACCATGCTCGATAAGTGAGCTGTCTGATCCGGGATTAATTTTTGTCTTATCATATTGGGAAGAAAACGATTATCTTAAATTTCATGGTTAGACTGAGGATATAAACGGTGTTGAATGAATTGTCCGTGTTTCCATTGTTATGACTATTGTAGTGCCAAATTTTAGGGAATTGTCAACATCCATTCGTCTAAAGTATGCAACAATCAATAATGGAGCTAGTTATTAGTCACGTTCTGTAACAGAGTGAAGAAGTCCCACCTCGTCTAACTGCTAACTACATTGTAACCTATGAGAAATACTGTGATTGAGGTCCTACAATTGTTAGGTCTACACCAATTGCAGCCTATAATCAGAAACTTGGCACAAAAGTTCTTATACACACCCTTCGAATTTGGTGTTTTGTGGGGGGGTTATGAACCAGATTGCTCTCAGTACCTTACAGATAAATTTAATTTGAGAACGTTTTTCATTGGAAAAATCTATCTCTATTCGACACAACATCGAAATTTGTAAACAGCATTTGCCACAGGACTAAGGTACTCTGTCGCTACTTATCTCCGTTAGGCATCCGGGAAATCGGTTGATACATTCCATGTCCCATTTTACGGTGAGTGACCAGTAATAATTTTTCTAGACAGTGGTCTGTGTTGCGTGTACCTTCTAAATTTGTATCGATGTCAGGAGCACTCTAAAGCTGTGTCTAAGCATCAGCCCAAATGTAGCTGCCTTAGAGAAACCCAGACAATAGTTACTAAACGGTATTTGTCGAATGGTAGTCGAAACTTTTTCGAGGCCAAGCAGTGGCAGAGAGACTGTGTACAACGGTCAGCGATGACACGTAAAACATTTGCTTCCGGTCTGGTCGATGATTCTTACTAGTCCGAAAAACTTGCTTTTATGTTCTCATGTGTATGTTTGTGTTTTGTTTTCAACCATCTGCCGATTCCATCTTACGGCCCAGGGAAAGACAACCACTCGTGTGCAACAAGAAGAAAATGACGATTTTCCCAACCACTCGAACCTCTCTGCTACCGATCGAATAGAATTGACCAAAAAACAACATACGCCACACGAGATTGGGATTGCTCTCATCCACTCGAGTTCCTCTTCGTCCTCTTGTGACCACCACTCCAAATTCGACAAAAAAATCCTCACTTCGTATCTCCGGTCTGTGTATGTTTGCATTTCGCTGTCGGATTGTGTGTACGTGTTCACGCGTGCGGCGCGTGCGGTGTGCGTGGATGCGTATGTATATTCGCATGTTTGTGGTTTGATGCAGACTGACAAGGTGAATTACGCCTGTGCTATTGCGATATCCTGTCTTCAGTGTCTTTTCAGGTTCGCTTTTTAAGGTCAATTGTGTCTGGTCCAACCGTCTCATCGGACAAGATTATGGGAACAATGTGGGACGTGGAACATTCCTTGTGGACTACTCAAGATAGTCTTGTTGGTGTGTCTACGAGAGTGGCGATTACGCACATGCTGTGTACACTCCCTCAGACGATGTGAGGACAACCGTGTGCTTGCTGACAGCTCTACACACTGAGATTGCCTTAACGCGTATGTTCATTTGTTTGCGCGTTCGCGTGTACGGACGTTACCTTCGAAGTCGTGAGAACATGACCTCAGCTGTCACAGTGGGATTTTGCGCACGGTTGGTGACAGCGGTGTGTACGCCGGGGCGACTCTAAAGTGGGGCAACGAAACTCGGTGTGCAGTTCATCCTAGTATATCCCGATTGCTGTGGCGCACCCAACGTTAAACCCTTATACTCTAGTCTTTAAGTTGACCCAACATCATTCATTTCTCATAGCCGTTGTCACACACACACATATGCACACTCATATCCAGACCCACAAATACACAGTCGAATGAAAGATTTGCGGTTGCAGTCATGGGCCTTGGGCAATGCCACCAGAGACGTTACGACCAGGCGGGGTAATTCGACCCGAACACGCATGTGCACATACGTACACAAGTCTAACGTTGGTATCTCAGATATCTAGGTTCCACGGAGTGTGTGCGTAAAGTCCGTCACCAAGCTATACAACATGAGAAACTGGCACGACTGTGAGGTCATCTGAGTCTCGAAAAATTAGGTGTGATGGTCCAGCCATTATTTCGTCATGGTAGTGGTGGTTACGCCATGGTCGTCGGTCCTAGCCGCAGATGTGCTTTCTGTCTTGGCAAAGTGGCCGCTATGAATGTGTGACGATGTGCGTGGATGTGACAACGTCGTGTGTGGATGGGTGGTCGTGGTTCGGTCACCAGTCGATCGCCTGTTCGGGTGAGCGTTTGGATAGACAGATTGGCGGAAGTGCACACACACTGGTGTGTTTGTGTGTGTGTGTGTGTGAAGTTGGGTTGGGTGGTAGGATGATTGGATGAAACGACATACACATGGTGGCCGTGGTCGTGGTCGTCGTTTTGCTGACAGTAGCTGAGGCGGTAGGAGCTTCAGTGCAGGGTGACGGGTGGGTGGACACAGCCTAAGGCAGCGTAAGAAGGACGCCGAACATGGAACCGGGCAACAACAGCACCAGTAGACCGGGGTCGGTTTGCACGTGCCGTAAGAGGAACAAGCACCAGGGCGTGCGCATGTTTGCGTGTGTGACAGAGAATCGGAGATAGTCCGGCAAGCAAGATAGATACAAAAGCGACCAACGTTGTCCCCATCACCTCGTCTACTAACAACACTGCCACAACCACGGACAGTACGGAACACCGTCGCCACCGTATGTATACACCACTCTGGGAGCAAGCCATACCATCACTACCAACCCACCACCCTGAAGATTGAATGATGATGAGGAGACGATGATGATGAGGATGATGACGACGACGGCGAACTGGAACACAACAAACAAGGCAGAAGTAAGATGGGCAACCGGTTCCTGCACACACATCGCTCCATTTAGCAGTTTGCTATTGTCGGCCATACATACCACGTTTTCTGGACGATCATCTCATCCTTACTGCGACCATATCAACTAGCCAGATTTGTCAGTCTTTGAAATCAGTAAACCGGCACGTTCACTTCGAGACTATATCACAAACCCGTTTAAAGGGTGTTACGTTTGGGGTCCATTTATCAAGAAACATAACTACCACGTTCTTGGAATTTCCTTCGCATAAAAGTGAGTTGTATGCAAAGAATCTCCTCAAGACAGTCAACAAACTAGAAGTATTAGTAATTTCGCGTTTACAACTTAAGGTTGATCAATATATGAGTTTAAATAATGTAGGTGTATGAAAATGACATTAAAACAGTCCTGGAAACAGTCCCACCAAAATGTTGCCATAAAGGATATTGTGACAAGCCTGAAGGTGGGACAATTACATTATACTCTCGCTGCAACGTTGCGTTCATGTCATTCAATTTGGTTGGTATATTTTTAAGTAAAGTGCCTGAGTTTTTTGAAAACTTGTGTGTTGGTCTTGAAGTGGAAACTAACCAAATACAAAAGTACCTTTAAAAGATTGAGAATGACACAAACTTAATAACTTGCCCGTAACGTTGCGTTATTCTCAGTCCATGTATCAATAACATGCTAAACACGATGCCCAAACTGTTTGACTTCATTCGTACTAAATTTGGTGCAGATATCTTAGTACGTTTAAAATTACAAAGTATATATGGGAATAAACACACCATTATGAATATAAAGGTGTGTCATAATTATGAAACAACTACCCCATGATGGTACATTCCTACATGTCAGGGAACAATTTTAGGTGAACTGTTATGCTTTGTATGATGGTGCATTATTTGACTGATTGAACCGAGACAGCTTTCTTGGTTAAAATACCGTCACAATACGATTATTCTGCAAATAATTTTACCAACCGTGTTTATTCGATGACTGCACATTGTAAAATTCAAAATCGACCTGTTGAACTAGACTGAAAAATCCCCCTTCCCAAATACAACCAGGAAGGTAGAATGTGAATGGACTATTGTTCTTTGAGCTATAGATATATTTTAGTGAACTGGTTGCAATATGAACTTAATCATATTCAAACTTCTATTCAGCTTGTTTATGCCTGTAGATTAGGGTGAACACAGATTATGAGTTAATTGGATTAGAAAGGATAGTTCAACACACGGTGAAGTTTGTTAAGCGGGGTTCCTTTTCAGGATTTTGCGTTGAAAATAACGCTTTGCCTAAATATCGAATGGCCTCTAGAACTCACACTCACTTAATTAAACTAGGTCGATCACATGAAATATTGTCATTTGTTGTTAAATTGAGCTTCAGCATGCTCCGATTGTCTCCCCTTCTTCGAATTCGATAGAGGTTACTGCGTTCTTTGTGAAAAACCTTGTGTGATAGACAGGACCGTGGCATAGCTGCAGTTGATTCCATTAACCCCATCGAGGTACCTAGTCTCCGTGACCGTTTATGCAAACTCTATGGCAGGTTCGCCAATCCTATCTGAGTTGATTCACATAAATATATTATGAAGTTTATTGAGTGTAACTCACGAGAGGCAATGGCCTAACCGGAATTCGTCGAGGTAACGATTTTCGGAATGTTTGGTGGCCGTTAGATTAGTAAAGCCACTAGTAAATATGAGGGTAGTAAATTGTGAAATGTTCTTTAAAAGCATAACCTTGCAATTACTTGTTGAAAGGGCAAGTATGCTGTTGTCGTGAAAACTGATCTTACTATACGACTCTAATCAGCCACAAACTAAATTGATTTGAGTTTTTTCTATAGAAAGCGAAGATTGTAAAGTTATATCTACCGTATGGTCGGTAGTAGATCTCTATGAAAATTTTCCGGATTTGCTGTAAGGCACTGCATAGTGATTTAGCAACACGAGCATGCCACTGGTTGTCGATCTACTGTGACGAATCTGATGGAAAGCTACCGCTAACCGATGCTCTCAGATAATACCCGTCAATACACTTCTACCAAGACTAGTAAAACAGTCTTTTGAAACCATCATTGAACCTGACAGTTTTTCCGTGGACGTGAGCACCATTCACATTTAGTAGCAACTTCTATATTCGGATAGAGTCTCAGCTAGTCCCTTTCAGAAATACTCGCTAGATTCGAATTTCGCTGGAGCTAGAGCCTGTTAGTGCCGTGCGCTTGACGACCGGAACAGATGGGAAAGTTTTGAAACTTTTGAACCGTATTGGTATACAAAATGGTAGTAGTGCCTGCCCCCAGTTGTCCGGGTTTTGCTCTGTGTCCTTACGTGAGCGATTGACAACGTCACGCATGTGGTGTTCGGCCACCACAGGTTAGCTGTACTGTGTGTGTGTGTGTGTGTGTGTGCGTGCGTGTGCTTCTGCATGCACACTCTAGCACACAATATTTGAACAAGGTCCAATTGCCAAAGAATGATGGGCATGTCAGTTAAGTGGCCATCTGTCCAGCTTGGCACAAACTGTGCCACTAGCCCTTCGTCAGTTGGCTCGCTAGTGTGCACTCCGGAATCCTCACGGCTGCCCCTGTCCCACCTAGTAGGCCACCCACATACACCACCACCACTGTCAGTGGCAGCGGCTTCAACAGCGGCAACAACGTTAGGACTGGTTCTTGTGTTCCCAGACAGGGCTTCGATTACGGCGACCGCTTTTGTCAAGAATTTATGTGCTGGACGAACCGAGGTTGGATAAACACATGCACGCCGAGTTTCTGGCATGCGCGTGTGTGCGTGCATGAAATGCAGCACGGCAGGTACCGCATGGCATGGAGCAGGAACAAGGTTTCTGAATCTGCGACCTGACAAACTTTCCACTGGTGTCCGACTGATCGGCTGGGACAATGAAAAAGCACACATGTCCACCGTGATGTCAGACTACGGATATCATTGTGCCGCTTTTGGAACCAACACGTGGTGCGAGTTGTCTAAATACGTCAAGGCAAACTTGAACAGAAACCCCTCACTCCATGGGTTAACCGACGTCTAGCCTGGTGTATCACTAGTTCCACCGTTCATCGATGCCAAAGGCGAGATCATGCTGTGCTCCACAAAATTCCCACAGATCACGTCCATTTCGATTCGTATGGAAGTCCAGTTCCTGTGCTACTTTAAGGAAAACGCAAACCGACTGGCGTTTCCAAACATTTAAGGCATTTACCATCATGCGGTACTTTCTAATATGAAGTGCTCACATTAGCAAGTCCAGCATTGCTTTTTCCAATCGTGTGATAGTGAAAATCGAAGGCGTCTTCTGGGCTTATAATTCACGATGTTTGCATGTTCAGCGTTGGATAACGTACAACTGTTTGGATATTTCGAATTTAACCAAGGGATGTGAATTCTGACATGAGCTATTCCATATCCATTCGTCGCGTCCCCTCAAAACTTGTTATTGATTTTTAAACGTAACTCAAGCTACGAGATTTCGCATAGTCACCTCTCTGGATCATTTCTTGAAGAGAGTAAGAATTTTTTCAAGGGGTGTTATTATATGTATTTAACTGAGGACACAATGTTCTATTCTCTTCCGCCTAATTTGCAGGGTTCATAGGTAGATATTAAGGCTACATTAAACGCATCTTCAAAAGGAAAAGTCAGGCGAGAACCTGAGACTTGCAAACACGAGATGTTTCCAAAGAGTCCGTCGTCTACTTGTGCAAATGCGTGACACTGGATAACGATTAGTGCACTGAGCCACTACTGGTCTGAACTAGTCTGTCACTAAATCATGCACTGCAGATGAAACGGGTGAGCTTAGAAACGTATACATCACATACGATGTATACATCACACCTGGTATGTAGTATTCGGCAAGTAATCTTACAATGCGGGAACTCTGTGACGTTTAAAAAGGAACTAATTCCCAGTCACCTAAAACCAGGAAAATAGCTGCTGATTTGGGCGCACTTTCAATAGTGGTTGAATTAGGAGTCTGGTCCATAAGACACCTAGATAAAAGAAGATTACTGTCTAGCGTATCCTCGTGGCTGATGTGTTAGGTTGTATTCTTCTCGGAAGAGAGATTCAATTATCTGGTGTACGTTGGATGGGAGTGTGTCGAGATAGATGCAGCAATAAGTAGATTTTTGGAACCTCTGGCTGACCAAAGAAAATGTAGGCTTAAAAATCCAGTTAAATTTCGTGAGGGACATGATATCCCAACTTTTACCTCACATAACCGTTAAAAACCGACGACTGACTTATGTTCTGTCAGTTTCGCTTCCCAGCTTTGAGTGTTAACAACACAAAATTCATTAGCATGAGCAGACCACCAAATAGGAAGGTCGTGACCGTGTTAAACCAAAGTTGCTAACTGAAGCCTCAACAGTGCACCTTCGAAATTTCAGAAAAGCTCATCGTTTGCATGGATATTCTAGAAAGCCAGGTGGTTTCTTATTCATTAACATCTTTAATATTGGGTTTAAAACACAATCTAATACAAAAGAACTTTCCGTGGTAACTAGGATTGAAGTTTCATCCGACACAAAACGAGATAGTGGACACCAAATGATTCTGCTTCTAAAAGCGTCAAAACCATCCATAATTTAGCCCTATTTTAACCTCACTTTGTTTCTCAATGGTTACCGTTCCCTTAATGGCCCATTGATAGTGGCGTCTAGACATGTAACCTGGAAATGAATAAAAATCTAATGCCTATTGGTTATCACGAAATTTGACGATTTAGTTGAAGATGATACAGTCAGTTAAATGTTCACGGCATTTTTCACGATCTATTGAAAATCAGATGGTTGACGGTCAGTCAGTTAAGTTTATTAAAAAGGCACCAACCGATGACCGGTTGCAGCGCCTAATTTAACTCAAGCGGTCCAAAACACACAGGTTCACATCACACGGTACAAGTTTTCATTACTCTTCGTTAATCCTGTGCCTCGAAAAGGATTGTGGCGTCAGCGTTTTCAAAGAAGATGTACTACACGAAAGCTATTTTGAAAGTGCAAATATTTTGTTTGTGTAATATCGAACATAGTTTCAAGAAGGACTACAACCATTTCCATTTTTTCAGCATTTACGGTAAACAAATAATTAGGCGACATTGCGATAGTTTCCTTGACTGTTACATGTTCTCTTATAGTAGGTTCCGACTGGCCAATCATCTGTAGCTACCAGGTAGACGGGTGAACATTACACTACCATTCCTTGTTCCGTTGGTGTTCAGTGGCACCGCCTGCTTGAAAGATCTTCAATAAACTCTTCTGTGGGCGTGTAGAATACTTACAGATGAACCAAAAATTATTGGTCGGCATCAGCCTGTTTTTAACGAAGTTTCACAGATAAAATGAGTGAACGACCTGCGGTTCTGCAACTCAAACAAAAGTGACTACATGGTTTAATCGATAAGTTCCTGGACTAAAGTTCCAACATTTGACTTCCAATCATATAGGATGTCGATGAGATCTAATCGACGATCTAGTAGTTCGTTGGTGGTCACTAAACCAGGCTGCTTAGAAATTTCGGTTACTCCGTCCTGGACCGTGATGGATGCTCGCAGATCAAACTTAACTTATCAATCGACATTTGTACATGATAAAAAGAAACAAGACGGCTAGGGAATATAACTTACTTATCTCCCTGCAACCAAAACAACCGCGACCTCGTGGATGGTTGCCTGGTTCACAACTGTGACTGTTACTCTAGGGTCGGAGGTATGACTTTCCGGGACAGCGCTAGTGTGGACAAACTAGACATAACCAGCTATCCTGCACCTTGTTGTCGGTTACTGAAATCAAACACTTGTACTGTGTTCAAATTGTCTTTTAATTGAGACCAATAAACGTTTCCCTAAAGTAAACATTGTGCACTGCCCACTAATTCCAACAGTGGATTCGAAACAATCACATGGCCAGTTGAATTCGTTTCTCTCGCACAACTGCTCAAAGAGAACTACGTAAGTTAGATTTTGCGTATCATAGCTTTACATTGTGAACCAGTTCACGGGTGTGTATTGCTTCTTGCATTGAGTAGGAAAGAATGAAGGGCAATTTTTCAATCCTGTTTCGTTAGTCCTAAACATATACGGTGGAATCAACTCTTTTACATAAGGATTACACACGGTCACCGTAATCACAATTTTTGGCCGATCTGTGCCGATGATCTGATGAATGACTTGACTTTGTTCTGTTCAGAACAAAAATTAAAGGCGGGACGAAAGCAGACTATCCGACTCGAATTACAATGTAATCTGATAACATGGATAAAATTTGAGAATGAACTAAAACGAGAAAAAGTGAAAGCTAGATTAAACTAGTGGGGCTCCAGGAGGTGGCCGCTCAGTAAACAGTAATTGGTGTTGTACGCAGTTGTTTTCAATTACCAATAATGAGGGGGTTTATATCCCTTTTAATCTGGCACTTACAGACGGCAACAATCATTTCTGGAAATCGAACTCACTATCCCAATGGCACTGTGGAGGTTTATCCACTAGGTCGCAATGACACGGTCATCGCCACGCCATCAATATTTGTGGATTGTTTTCATTGGCTGTAGTCGATTTACCATTAGTCGTTGGTTTGTACACTTGTAAGCGTCCATTACGGTTGAGCATTCCGGTGGCGAAGTATATTGTTGGAGACTAAGTAGTATTAATATTTTACGGGTGTTAGCATGAACAGACAATTTTTTCCCCAAATTCAGTAATTTTCAGTAAGAAAAATCATCGCCAACCATTCATTGCAAAGTACCTAAAGACTGAACTGTTTAAAAAAGTCTATCGTATGTACACCATACGTCAACCGTGATTTCTGTTACAGTGAATATCATGAGAGAAAAATCAGTCTTGTCTATTCAAAGTTGATGCTGTGAACCTTCACAATTATCTATAGGTTTTTTTCTTGAACTTCAACAGACACTACTCTTGGCACAATGGTTCCTTGCTCAGTTCTAAGGCATGACGGTACAGTTTTTATCACGTTGATTAGTCCCACACGGTTTTTAAGGAGATGTTAGTGTCGTTATAAAAATCTACATAAAACCACTGCGTTTCAGACAGAAAAGCAGTTTGCATACTTGCCTTCCAACATTTTTGCGAAAACATAATGAGCAAGTATGTTTCCTGGAAAGTTCTGGATTGCTAGGTTTGAGTCAACATGACTCGGATTTTTAATGTAAGTACTGTCAACGTAAAATTAATCTGAATAGACCGCGTGTTACAGGCTGCCAGTTTCTACTGCTCAGAGCCTCCAAGAAACATAACTACAAAATTCTAGTGGCTGCTGTCCAGTAGTCAGGGAATTTTGGTCGAACCAACACGAATTCAGCTTCTACGATTAGGCAGGATCTCCAATCAGCCCAGACAATGCTAACAAATGATTGTGGTGGCGCTTTTAGGTGTATTGATTCCGTGGTGCATGTGGTGATACTGCACATCCGGTCTGGCGATCAGTGATCTGCTCGGTATCCCGGATCGTTACTACATCTATACGCTGGGTGTGATGTACAGGCATTTCACGTAAAGAAATAGATGTAGTTCTTATTTAAGAATTATCTATTCCGATGAACACCTCGGGAAGGCTAAACACATTCGACTTCCACTACAAATTGTCGTGTTGGTAGTACTGCTTCTGTCCCTCGGCATCAGTTAACTTTCCCAAAGAGTTACCTGTGGAAAAAACTTCTTCAATTTCCAGTTGACCATCACTCACATTTGATCACAGTCTTCTCATTTAGATAGACTTTCCAACCAGCCTCTTTCGAAAAGAGGCACTAGACTCGAGTTTCGCTGTCATTAGAGCTCGTCAGTGGTGCATATCCTTGCCTTCATTATTTGAGGTTTAGCTCGGCTATAAACGGTGTGGTATTCATTGAAACACATGGTGGAGCATTCAGCAAATAGGCCGTACTTCAACTTCCAGTCATGACCAGATAAAACGAGATTAAAGGTTGATTGTAGGGCTTTCCCGAAAGAAACTGACCGAAAATTCCGTCCGTGAATGTTACGAGCCGAGTTATTGTCTTAGTATTACCATTGTTGTTGTTAATATTATATCAGCTGTACATCTCCGATTGTTCATTGGCCATGCGCTCTGTTCTAATGCACATTATCAAACCAACACTCAGCCAGAACAGGTTTCATCTTTGTTTACTCTGGTGGATCGTAATACGGCAGTGACCAGTTTGAATCTATTCAGGCTTACTTGATAAAGTCAGACAAGTAAGTTACAGTATACTATAAATGATCTCACCATTTCGTTCTGACTAGTTTACTGACCTGGTCCACCGTGCATTGGGGGTTTGTACTCATGAAGCAACTTGAGCTCACGCAAGACCAACGAACCCATACCATGTATGCAGCATTCAGTCAACATTGCCCATCACTCTCGTCTTGTATTCATTAAACAGACAGTCAACAACTGCAATTAGTTCGGATGATAACACTAAATGGTATTTCTCAAGCAGCTGTTAGTGGATGGAACATGAAAGCAGTTTTAGCTTCGTTTGAAGAAATGTTCACAAAGGTAACAGCTGCCGTCTCCAGTCATGGGAACTGAAACAATCGAAAAGCATCGATCACATGCTACTCTGTTGCAATAGGATAGGTGAATCATTTTATTGAAACCAGAACAAATAGTGAAATTAATGTGGGAAGAAAAACCCCACACTTAACAATAAATCGACGTCACCTTGCGCGTATGTCCACATTTTTATACCATGTTTAACAGCTCGCACAGTTTTGGAGATTCGGGTAGGGTTGAATTAATACACATTCAACCTGTATTCCTCACTTTAACAAACGATCCTTATACCGTATATGTTCAAGGTTGAACAACAAAACATAACAGAACACATTTAGCTTGTTAACATAGTTACGATGACAAACCTCCACATGGATCTGTAACTCAGTGAATCTCGGTCCATCTCATGCAGAAGGTGAAACTACGCCTTCCATTTGCTGTCACGGTTTTCTCCGGTTCCATTTAATTGGTTAAGTATATGAAAGACACCACAGTTTATCAGAGTACACTCAGGGATACGACAGTTTCAGGACCAGTGATCGTAGTAATAAGAAAGTATGGTCTGATTTGTTAAACTCCAACTTTGGCTGTTGATAGTTTTCACAACAGAACACAATGTTCAGTGTTGTCATCACTAGCTTGAAAGTATTTGATGGTGGTGTGTTTATGAATTGTGGAGGGTTCAATCTCTCTTTAGTGAACTTGACTGAGGAGAGTGAGCCTTTAGGATGAAGACAGCGTCGTCCTTCAATCAACTGTTCAAGCGTTCTCCGCTTTGACAACAGCTCACAACCAACATTCTTGAAACTCCGAGGTTTTCTACACAGTTCCTTAACTGAGTTATTCTGTCTGTTCCACTTCGCACATTTTATTATGCCATGACACCTGTTATTCCCTACATGCATATGCATCAATATCAACCTTATTGCTCTTAAGCTTTCATAGTATAAGCTACACTAAAGCCGTCCGAGCCCTTTTGGTTCTTCTGATTTTATATCCTCTATGTACTGCGGCAAAAACCACTGCTACACTTAAATGGCTTCCACAGCTGATGTCCATCGTTTTACTTCATTTGACAGTAAGACCTTAAAGTTTGTTTGCTCTTCTCATTTCGATCTCAACACTTAACTTCCTTAACTTTTGCTTCCAGAGAGTTTTGATGTCATTTTATAGTGATCTGCCATCAACACTGAGTAGAATGCACAGACCTCTTCTGACGTATCTGGTGGAATTAATCCTTCGGTTTTACACTAGATACAAAGTGTGTGAGTAGAACCCCATTTGGTACAATGTAAGTAACTTCTATACGGACGCCGGTAAGGGTTAACCGGGACAAGGATGCTTGTGATCTACATCCACTATGTTCATGTTCCACCAGTCATTGTTGATTGATGCCCAGCATATAATTGGGGCACATCTGCCGCTGACAGCTGTCGCCCTGTTCATCCTCTGATTCGGGTCACCTCCGTGGGCGTATTACAGACTCAATTAACAGGATAGCAAGTGAGTTAATTGAAGTAACTGAATTCATAAAACCCGCGGTTAGTTGACGATAATGGGCTCCCATTAGGTCTTTGCTGCCTTCCATTTGTTTGAAAATTGCTACTCGTTTGAAAGCATTTGGTGAATGTAAGAAAACTATTAGATTATGCGGTAACATTTCATTCTGATGAACAAAGTTTTTGAGAATACGGATTCTTTTATCAGAAAGTGATGAACAGCTGTGTTTCATAAGATCTGACTGATCAATGATGTAAAGCAACGGAAAAACAACCCAGACAGTAGTTTTTTCCCCCATTTTTAATTTGTGTGTGCGGCTGACAGAAACGGCAAGTGATGTTATCAAACCTGACTATTGCAACGTCTTCTCACCAATAGGCCTACTTAAAATCAATTGTAACAGTCGCTGACGTGCGCTTTTGCTCGCTTATGAGGTCAGTCAGGTGTGGTTTATTCTAAAACGTGCCTCATTTCCGGGGAGCATGTACACTTGTTAAACAATAATGGTTAACTACTGGGAGCGTAACTCGGTCCACTGAAGAGTTGAATGTGTTTCTAGTAATAACTCAATAAAAGTTACTTATTTTGACATAGTGTAAAACAGAAGCAGAACTACTACTTTTAAGATTACTGAAACGTGTTCTATTCCTCCGAACCAAACCAATCACTGATTTGAGTTTTAACGCAACACACAAGTATCAAAGAGGTGACATTGGTCTAAATACAGCTGGAACAAAGAAAACTGAAATCCACCAGATATTGTACTAAAGTTAGAAATCACCATTGGATGCTGCTCATCAGATATTCGCAATCATGGAGTACCCTCAGGTACTGGAATAAACCACATCATTTGTGTGATTGAGGATCGAAAAGCAAACGTTTATCAAAAGGATCTGAAGCTTTTATAGTTCGTAACCAAGAATAAGAAGGATACTATGTAATAAACTATACAAAAATTATTTAAACATTATTCTAATATTTCAGTGAACTGTAATAATAACACTACCAGAATAACCTGGAAACAAAAGAGGATCTGGAAACTAATGTATAACAACTTTATATTGAGAAGCCGAGAATTTCTGTTGTAAAGAATTTCGAAAGAAGATCTCACTAGAACATCAGACACCTACATGGATTATGTTAAATGTTGTGATAAAATACAATGATTCACATTTGATTCGTCACCTGATTGGTTAGCTGCTAGTTATATTCAGCAACTTTCTTATGGCCTGGAAAAATAATATATTTTTCCGCTGAAAAGCTATTCTGATTCATCATTTTCTTAATCGGTAATTAGCCACTGCAAAAAATTCCTGTAATCTGTAGTATATCCTGTCAATTCATCAATTTACCTGGTCACTGTGATGTACTGATGCCGATCATAGTTTGTTCATTTGGCTGTACACTGAACTTGGAAACTCTCCAGTAGGATGTGATACAGGAAGCTGTTTCGTTTGACCTGGTCCACTTTATCTGGACGAAACAGGGTATGCTCATAGCACATTAACAACATAATCCGGAACTACATTTATTTTAAAACTAGGCAAATAAGATCGAGATGCATTTGACACGGTGTAATGGCTGCTAGTACAGATTAACTTCTAAATTTCGTACACTGCAACGTGTCTGCATTTGTGAGCAAGGGCAGTTAAATTTCATTATTACAAACAGGGACGATACGCACATTAACAAGACTTTATTAATGTAGTATTAACGGAAACACCCACTGTTACTAAACTAATGGTGTACATCCTTACACGTCGTAGGTGATAAACAAAGGCATTCCTATTAATCTGTCAATTTTGTTATTCATGAACATTCAACGATCTCCTTCAATAGTGACTTTACAGCTGTCATCGAATACCATGCTACATAAATATACACTTTACACAAGTGTATTAAGTAGTACATACTCATGAAGATTCTGGAAGGTCATCACGAAAGTATCAAAAAGATAGCCAGGTTCTAGGAGAAAAGTTGGTTGCTCTAAAATTTTCTCCACAAACTCCATTACGCCTGATTGGGAAACTACACAAAACCCAACTGTGACTGGTTTTTTGAGCAAAACCTGGACTATAATCGATTAATGGATTTTAAGTACACACGACGGAAACTTAGTGAACATGACAATCATTCAGTAGTGTAGATTTGTGGGTTTTTTGGTTTTTCTAATATCTTTAACGAACATTGATAGAAAGTAATCAGTTTATGGGGTTTTATGTTTGCATTTAAATTCTAGATGTCTTTATTTAGGCGAAGTAGATGCCAATCCGTACAATGTGGCCTATGCGCATTTGTACGAGGAAATTTATCGTGGTGGAATCATTTGTCATGGATGGACAACTTTAGACTTGACTGAAAAATGAGAAAATTATCGGTTAATTTTTCTTCTCAACTCAATTGTGAAAACAGTCTTATTTCCTCAATGATTCTACTGGTCTCCGCTCTTTTTCCACGATTTTTGTATTACAGATCTCCGTAGCTGCTTTCATTCTGTAGTGTTAGAACAGGTTCCTATTTTCCAAGAGTTTGTCTGTGATTCATTCCGATTCTAGTCGCACTTTACAAACTATCTTTGTAACCCTATGGGGACATCTTTTCATCCAGGTTGGGACACAAATCTTTACCTGGTTGTACACACGTCTATCGCACCTTAGACACCAATTACACAAAAGTATTTCTTGTTAATTCCGGAAAACACAGCTAGCAACTACAAGCTGAATCAAAGTTTCTGCTGCTTTGTCTACTGAAAATATTGCTATTTAAAGGTTGTGTGTGCACCTTCTCTGGTTCATAGGTCAGTTTCCCAGAATAAGTTGATTGGATTAGGTAACCTGAATGAATCTTACCAGTGAACAAGGATGCACACTACTTCGATATTTCTATCATCGGTATGTTGAAGTGTTGCAAAGCATTCTACGAAGTACAAATTTTTGTTGAAGGGACCGCACTGTTACTAATCTGGGCTCCGAGTAGATTCAAACGATCGACAGAAACATCATGCCAAAACATGGCAAGTTCTCCACCAGCTAACCTGTGAAGCCACAACGAGAGCTCAGAATTTTCATGTTTGGTCGTGATAACCCACTTACCCCACTGCCATATGGAATCTGCAAAACGACCCAGAAGCTTGACAGCTCCGGCGGTATGTTCTAAACAGACCAAGCAGTAATTCTTCAACTAAACTATCGGCAGTAATAATTGTATTACTAATCTGCTAGATCACTTGTTAACAGTACGGATTTTTGTCACATTATGTTTGTCCAGTCAGCAGCGAGTACTCATTAATCTAATGGAATTCATGGTTTGGGAAGAAAGAAGTTTATGAAGTGACTCATTTGAACACTTGGACGCCTGTCAGAGTGCATCACAGTTTCTGCCTGACAAACCAAAGATGTTAGCTAGTCGGTCAGAATTCAGAAGACTAGTAATAGAGGGCCATTTAGATGGACGGGGTAAAATGTGGGCCTCAAATGTGAAGTTGAAGAGGATTTTTGGTTTGAGACGAAACTGTACAGATCAGGACACTTTAAGTTTACCTTTAAAACGTGTTCTTCGTAATCGTTGGAAAATATTCATTGAATGCGTCAGGAAAACAAATTGGCGAATAAGACTTATTTTCTGTGTTTTTACGCATCGAGCTAGTTATAGTGCAATAAATTAAACAAGTATTTGCGAGCAAACACGTCCACGGAAAGATTTAGTGGGCCAAAATGGTTGCAAAACTACTGTTCTCACTCGTGAATTTGACTGATTGCAGACCGCCGAATATTCAGTACCCGCATGAACTTCTGATCACTGTGATCATAATCGAACAATCGGATACAAACAGCCTTAGCAACGGTCTCCATTTGGAATCTCACCATTTTTCACTGACTACTGTAAGTTTGAAAAGGCGTCATCTTTATAAAGAGAATGTACATGGTCAATCAGTTGACTAACACTAGCTGCTGAGGCTGTTTTAATCACATCAGCGTCCAACCAGTCAGGAGGACATTCAAGTAATTTATTGGACAATCCGTCTACACCGAACAGTCTGTAACTTGTCTAATGACCAAAGGCGGAAGTCAAACCCTACGTACTATTCTTAACTTCATATGGCTCGACTAGTAAAGGGATAATACCTTTCTTAAAGAAATATTTAGTGGAAAATTAGTTAGATTTGGGGATAGCCTACATCTGATAGATGCTGCCCGAATCTAGTAATATAGTTGAAAAAAACATTAAAATGAGGAAAGTTCCAAGAGCATACGAACAAACGCACTACTAGATTGTTCATAAGTTCACATATTTACGAGTTTCCAAAGTCTAGTTACTTAGTTGACCGGTGGATCAGGTAGTAATAACAGGTATTTCTCAGGCTAATTCCAGGCGGCCCTCTTTCCATGATTGTCAGTATCTGGTTCGGATTAGCATCTCACAGAGATCGATGCCAAAGGACGTCTGCACAAAACTATCACAACAAGTGGCTTGCGCTTCGCCATTTGTGGTTTCACCTATACACCACGTATCTATTGTAAATCCGAAGGACTAAGACCAGGAGCTAAATGAGTAAGGCTTTTGCGTTCAGCCGGTCAATGCTGGTTAATCAATTCACAAGCTACCTTGAAATTGAACCCCTATCTTTCGAGAAGGAGACAGCGGGAGTATGAACTAGTAAGATTTAAGCTGTGAAGAAAACCGTTAGGAATGTGATATAATGAGTGGTTTGCAAAACGAGTACGTGTGAGTGCACTCTAGAGAGGATATCGGAGAAAAGAAAGATGTAAGGTTGGACTGAAAGAAAACACAAAATATGCAATATACAGTATACCAATAAAACTGAAGAAAATGACAAGTAGAAGATCACAGACATCCAGGTTTTTGAAAAGAGGACCGGATTAGTTGCCGTATGACCATGTTCTGGAACGATGTACTTATTAACAGGAATAGAATGGATATACTGACATGATTTACCTGAGCTTGACGTACTCGTTTTCTCTTGACCGACGGTGCACTGTGTACGCTGGTGATCAAGTGATCCCAAACGGCCAGCGCATTCGCGGCCGCACACACCACAACACCGTATAGTCACGTCACTACGACTTATGGCGCTGATGGTTCCCTTGCGTACCGCACGATTTCGTTCTCGGTCACGCAATAAATGCCCGCTGAAGTTGAGGACGAATGTCCCTAATCGTATTCTTCCAGGCTGTCGAGTTCAACGCTAAGTCCTCCCAACGTCTAAAATCAATGTTAAAATGTGGAAGGCTTATCTGGACAGCATTCTGGTGTCCCCGCTTTTGACCACCAGGATTTTGCCTAACTTCTTTCACTTGTTCACACAACAGCTGCTTCGAAATACGGTCATTGTCCATCTGACGGGCGAGACCTAGCCAACGCAGCCGTCTCTGAATCAACAGGGCTTCCATCCCATGCACAAGCAAGCGGCT
This sequence comes from Paragonimus westermani, assembly GCA_008508345.1. Taxonomy (NCBI): domain Eukaryota; kingdom Metazoa; phylum Platyhelminthes; class Trematoda; order Plagiorchiida; family Troglotrematidae; genus Paragonimus; species Paragonimus westermani. The sequence continues at coordinate 64,337 of QNGE01001838.1, forward strand.
CAGACAGCTCACGTTCCGCTGATACAATGTCCTTCAGGCTTTGGTTCTTCCAGACAAGACTTTCAAGACGTCCGAAAGCAACACAAGCTCTTAACTCGCGGTCCGTGGACAACTTGCTTACTAAGTAGCAAAATTCGCACAGCCACCAACAAAGTGTCCATCAACGCGAATTTGGGGCGAAGGTGCTGTTTCTGCAGTTTCACACAGAGAAGGCTGAAAGAGGGAAAATGTCTTGCTTGTGTTGATATCCAATCCGAACTTAGATGCCAAGGACGCGGAAACCATCGCCAAACGTTGCAGTTCTTCTTCATTATGTGCCAACAATGCGCTGTCATCTGCGAAGAGAAGCATGTGCATCGTTGAGGTATGTAACCAGGTTGGGGGACCGAAACATCGGATGGTGAGCAGATGCCCATCCGCTCGGTACTGCATCTCAACGCCGTCCTTCCCAGATTCCTGATGAACCACTGTTACCGTGACAGTCAAATATAAACCATACAGGGCGGGGGCTAGGACAACCCTGCTTCACGCTACTGCCAATGTCAAAATCATCCGAGATAGATCCACACGATTATACCTTCGCCATCATGCAACAATCTAATCATACTGACAAACTCGCTTGCACATCCAAAGTTACCAAACACTGTCCACAACGCCTCACGGTTCACGGAATCAAAGACCTTGGTGAAGTCGACGAACGGGGCATACAGAGGCTGGTTTCGTTCCCGGAATTTCTCCTGAAGCTGTCTAGCAGCAAACATCAGGTCGATCACACTGCGACTCGCCCTGACTCCAGATTTCTATTCAAGAAAATTTGTCTGTATTGCTTCTGTATTCAGCCCGTTCAGAAAGATTTTGGCAAGCATCTCGCCTGCGCAGCTCAGCAAACTAGTGCCCTGATAGCTGCCGGGGTATTACTTGCTACCCTTACGTTTGAACGAGGGTACGATTAGAGCATGCTTGAAATGTTGTGACATCACCTAGTATTCCCAGATGGAGGGAAAAACCTTGAGCTGTGCACGTTCCAGCACCGGTCCGACATTCTTCAGGATCTAACTTGGCAGAGCATCCTCGCCTGTAGCCTGCCCGTTTCAAGGTTGTCTGATTGCTCTTTGCAACTCTAACGAAGCCTTGGCGACAGCAAGTGAAGGTTTGATGGCCCGTTGCGGCAGACTGTTCACGGTCACTCAGTCGATGGTAGCAGGGCGATTTAGTAGGCTACCAAAGTGTTTGTGCCACACTTTCATGTTTTTCTTCAGTTGAGCGCAAGAACTGCCGGTGTCCACATTTACCTGTGCTTTGGTAGACTAGATAGATGGACCGGAGATCGCCTCAAGCGAGTCGTGTTGTCGACGATCTGCGTAGCCCTGCATCCGCTCACCCTGCTTCATCCACTAGTTGTTCTTGAGTATGCGACCACGTCCGTAGGTTTCTTATGCTCCACATCGATCAACTGAGTGGATGCTACCTTGATCTGTCTCTTAAAGTGCTGTCATATAATGGATATGGAAGCAGCTTGCATACGAGAGACAACTACGAGTTGAAAAGCAACCCTCTTCTCGAAATCCTGCAATCGTTTGACATTCAAATTTTGCTGTTGTCTGGAGGATCTACAATAAACAGACTTGCGTATGTGGATAAACAATTCGGTCCTGACCAGCTACATTGAGCGCCGCGCGTCACCCACGTGATACGCACTTCATGAATATCGCGTTGTCGCATAATCTCGTAATCGAGCAAATGGTGATGACCGGTTCGTGAATGAATCCACGTCGTAATGTCGTTTGCATCCAGTTGGAACCGGATGTTTGTGGTAGCCAGCTCGTGAGTAGCACACAGACGAAGCAGACGGTCACCGTTCTCATTGAATACACCAATGCCGTGGGGTCCAAGGACTTTCGGCCAAGCTACCCAGTCGCGCCCGACCCGGGCGTTCGCGTCACCCAGAATAACTAGTCCGTCACCCACAGGTACCGAACGGATTGCGGCGGACAGCTGGTCATAGAACTGGTTTTTATCATCAGTGTGACATACAGTTGGACCATAAACACTAACAAATGTAGCACACTTACCTTGACCGAGTAGCAGGCGCATGGACATACTTCGAGAGCTGATGCCTTGCGATTCGCCTTTCATCACAGCGTTGATTTGATCAGCGACTGCGAAACAGTCACCATGTCCCCGACCACCGTCTGCCGAGTAACCGTCACACGCACACACACGAACACTAGTAGTGAACTTCATTTAGTACGCTGTGGCAGTGACATTCCAAGATGTTGTAGTTGAAATTTGGGTTGAGTTTAACAATAACCAGTTGAAGACAATTCAGCATTTCCTGAAAGTAAAATAATTGTGTATCTGTTACTTTTGATGAAACGGACTTATCGAAAGCTGGCATTAGTTTTCACGAAACGAATGCAGCTCCACCCCAAAACCTTACGCATCTACTATGGCGCGGTAGAATAAAACCAAATGTGAACATCTTGGAACTTGAGTTTACACTCTCGTTGAATAGTAAAGAACTCAACAAGTAATTTTATTTTACAAAATGTCATCGACCTAAAAGTCAAGACCCGCAGTTTTATTTATCACTGTAAATTGCATCACCTAGCAAACAAGTTGAAAATGAACGAAATGTCTTAAATTTTTCGCGGTTTCCAAGTGTGGTAAAAGTGCAACGTCTGGTTACGAGCATGGATCTCGCTTCGACATTCATCTGCACAAGAAAACGGGTCTTAACTCCTCTTCAGTCACCAGTGAAAATGCGGATTGTTTTCTGAAATTCTGGAGCATGAAAATGAAGATAGAAGCCGCCCAACAAGTATGCTAGCACAAACTTACGCTGGAGTCCTTTTGCCAATCACATGTTTACCTGTGCGTTTTCCTATTAACTGAGAATAAGAATTCCGTTTCAACACCAATCTGTGAGACGAGGTGAAAGAGTGAAAGTGTCGAGTGTGCTGACTGGGAAGTACAAATGAATGCGCTACTAGATATAGCACTTAAATCGTATTTAAATAGGTATCTAAACTCAACACCTCTCATTAGTCGCCGTTAATTTAGCTTTGCCGTTTCCCGTCGAAAAAATTACCAGAATCATTTAACTGGTCAAGGGAAAATAAAATATAATTTGTTAGCCCTCAGTTGTCAATGAAATTCTGACTTCCATCCTTCCCACTTCCGCAGTATGTCGAACTATCCATTTTACAGATGCAGGGGTTGTGCGTGACATTAAAAACTGGAACTAGATCACGATGTTATCGTGCTTCTTTAATACAACTTTTGGACAACTTCTTACGTAACAAATGCTAACATTAGATGGCTAATGATTACATCGTGGGAAAGGTTTTTTAGGCACTAGTTTGCTGAAAACTGCTTGTGATGAGAAATGCCGGATTGCGGGTGGTACCACTGGTGACCGTGCATGAACAGTTGACCAAATATGACAAGCGATCTATCAGTTTAGCTACGAAGTCACATCAAGAGTTTGGAGCTTTCACGCCTTGATTACATCGCCCATATGCTTTACTGTCACATATGGAGACCATCAAATGATCCATGAGGGTGACTGTTTCAGCAGAACTTCTGAAACAGTTCAAGCCGGAATACACTAACGCAACTGTCGATAAGTAAAAATACACTGTTGGTAGGTTCACAGCACATCATTTTGACTGCTCAGACCGGTAGGGTTATTCTGGAACTGGCGCTCATATGGTGAGTATAATATTCACAAACCTTGTGGCATCAGGTAGATTGTGATAGAATTATTCTATACAAGCCTACACCAAAACGTCCTCCATGAGTGATTATCAAGCCTCTCAATGGTACCTAGATGGGACAAACCGGCTGTTCTGTCAACTTACTTGGTCTAAATCGAAACCACTATTGTAACTGAACATATGAAAACGCTTTTAGATTTATGGTGATTAATCGGTGACTTTCTTATATCCTGACACGCGATTGCAGATTACCCTTTTAACTAGACGCTTTTGGCCAGTCTTCCGAATACAACCAGTTATTTCGCGTATTTCTCAATTAATGCTCCTCGTTGCTGAACAATCTTCCTCTCTAGACCGTGGGTTTAATTACTAGCTTCGTGGTAGTGAGACCAGCAAGTTGACCAATGTGCCAGTAGCTTCGCAAAAGGCATGACTGAACTAGCTTATATATGCTTTCATCCACAATGCGATTTGTTTGATCTCGCCAGAAATCATCTGAGGATTAACAGTTGTACGTGAATTACGTGCTACATGTGAAAAATGGACAAGTAAGCATTGACAATCAAAGCCACTCCAAAGGAGAGAACAACCTCAGCTATCGTTCGAATGGTAGTTGGAGTAACCGCGTTTCGGCACAAGTAACCTTGTTCACAATTCAAAATGTTTTCAAAAACAAGAATTAGTTACATGATTTCTGACACCTCCTACCTAAGTGAAGATTTATATGGAATGCTTTAAAGGCAGGACTTTTCAAGTTGTTTGACCAACACTAAAAGAGCGGTTGAACCAAATGGATGATACTTTATGACCAGTTGGCTGTACTGATTGATACCCATCTTGGAATACTTAAGGCCGGTCCAGCCATCAGACTAAACGGTGAATTAGAACCAAATTTTGACCGTTTATCATGTCCCCCATTATCTGGTTGGGAAAATGGTGACTGCTCGAGACCAGTGTTTATCAGAAGGCTTAAAGTGCTGTCTGAGTTATAAGTATCTCAGTATTATGTAGATCTATACCAGCATGGTCATCTCACTGTTCCACAAGACATTAAACTTACGCTCTACACACGGAAGTTGGCATACAACTAGGCGATGGTCAAACCACATACTCCTATTGGATAAAGTTTACGGGGGCTAGAGACAAGAAGAAACTGTCACCAAAGATGGGTTGGATCACCTCTCTCCAAATAATTCGGATTATCGGATCACTATTACAGAGTATTTAATTGCTGATCAAGCACTAGACACAGTTTATGGGATCGATTTGAAGAACGTTAAAAAATTATAACACGAAAACTTTCACATATAGGCTAACAGAAGCTATAGTTGAAAACGACAAAAACGTCCCAGATCTGTCGCGACTGGTCTTAGATTGATTTAACGGGCTGACGTCGTTAGTTAGATCGTTCGAGTGCAAAGAAGACTAAGCTATCTTTGTCCAGGCCCACTTTTGAAACTCAATAGTCTTCATAATCAGCATATCCCACTGATTGTATCTATTTTATTTCTGTTCTCATTTTCACATGATTCCGTTCCACCGATATTAATGACTGGAACGTGGTACCGATCCCTCCTGTGATGATAATATTTTTGTCCGTTTTAAACCCGGTCAATTCATTTTTAGAGCCAAGATACTACTACCCAATGCATAGAAAATATCACAAATGGAGCAAAACCGTTCGTTGGTAAAGAAAATCTCCTGAAGAAATTTCGTCCAAGGAAATCTTATTGGAAAGATTTTCTCCGAAAAAAGCTGATGGGGAATGGATGCCCTATGCAGTTATCTTCAGAACATTTGGTCAGCGTCTTGACGTGGCCTTGACAAGAAAACAAAGTGTAGTTGGGCTCTTATTAAAATATTATTATGTAAAGCAGCCCTCAGTTTAAAGTAGGGCTACATATCTGGGCATATTTACAAACTTGCTAGATCATCATCATCATCATCATCATCATCACCATCCTCCTCCTCCTCTTCCTCATCATCATCGTCATCGTGATAGACAGCGTCAGTGACTCTCACTTTTGCTTGACTGCAAGATGGCTAGTTCAGCGCAAATTCTATGAAAAAACGTGACGATTCAATCAGGACGCACATACCGGGGCGTTATCCAGATGGAACTTAACTCATCGGTATATAGGGCCAAATAATTGTCGGTAAAACCTAAGCAGTGTGCTTACGCAAGAATTGTTTGAGGGACAACAGTTCAGCTGATAATTCCGTCCTCATGTGACAGCTTTCATCAGACCGTGGTAACTCCGTCAATTATTCTTTGTTATTTGCATCAGTTCCGCATGTCTCATCTTCACACGCTGTTGTCTTATCAGTGTCGTCAAGTATGCTACATGTCACCTTGGACCAATATTGCTCTTCCATCTTTCGAAATCACCCAGGTTAGCCTCGGTGTGTTCGTGTGAACACACAAGTCTGAGCTAAGCAGCAGTCACCGATGATTTTTCACTGTTTTTGGCTAACCATAAAACCTTGTTACAGAATCCTACTCTTTAGTGTTCTGGCTGAGAGGTATCAGTGGTAGGCACAACATAGCAACATCTTTTTTCGCCCCTCATTAAAGCGGATTCACTCAAACCGGTAGTTTTGAGTGTCCTCTCAACCATCAATCTTCACCTGCCATCGATATTTTTGCAAAAGCGCACCAACTGCTTCCTAATACCTTATCAAAACCGTCTCAGTGGAGTAGGGCCGTCTAAGCTAAATTTCTACTCACTGTCTGATATCACAGATGATCACTTAGGTGTTCATGAGACGTGAGGTTGTCCAATTTAAGTTACTCTGATTTTGTTCCCGACCGATTGATTTTCCTTTGTTTATCAGTGTGTAGTCAGATCGGAAGCAGCGTCGTAAAAATTCGTTAAATGACTCTTGTCAGATTGTTGGTAACAAGCGTAACCGCTTAACTCTCTGCGGTGTTAGACCATAGTCCGCAAGCGCCCCCCTGCTATCGCGCTTAGAGGAAGTCAACGGGCGTACGTTTTTTACCCGTGTTCACCAGTGGAAGTGGTCCTTCAAAAAATTACAGTCAGCGGTTTAACAAACTGTCATAGGCACTAATTTATTTGTCTAAAATCCAAAGTGCGAACTTCTTAAAATGCACATGGCGTTGCATCTTTTATCAAGGTTAAAGTACATAAATCTGATAGTTGAAGCGGTTGTACTTGCTGAGACAATAGGATAGACCCTGCTTAAGATTGTGTTCAATATCGCAGATGGTACATGCTCATAAGATGTGACTGTTCTACTTCGAAAGCTCACCTGATTTGTGCTTGTTTTGTCACGGCTAGGCAATTAAAATAGTTTGGCCACATGGGTGAATATATAATCATATCAAGTGCAGTTTCGCAGCGTTCACGATTATTTCGAACTCAACAAACCATCTTAAAAAGTCTCTCGGATTAGGACGGTCGGGATGATGCCAAAAATGTTGACAATTTTTGACATGCATTTACAGATTAAAATATAAGATTTCTGGTTGTTCTAACCACACGTCGCATGGCGTATTAAAACTGACGTTCAACAAGTTGTTCCCGCATTTCAACCATTAATATTAATTACCAGTGCGTCAGTAATATAGCTTGGTAGTCTGTTTGAACCAAAAAATGAGGACGACTGCGACTGGCGCTCACCTTGTATCAAACCTCGTGACTACTAATCAGCAATTTGTTACCCGTCACAAGTCCCTTATCAAGTAATGAATTACATTAGAGGATTTGCTTCATATTGACGTTAATCTTTTCACAATTCTGAGAAATTAACAAATATAAGGAAGATTCTTTCACTAAATGAAGATGGGGTAAGTCCCAAGAAAAGGTCCATGCAAATTGGTGTTTAAAATCTGCAATTAAGTTGAGTCTTCATTCGACAGATACAAGAGAACAAACCCAAATATGCTCTGCAGATCTAGGATTAAAAACTTCAGCTAATGTAGTTTTTACCGGCGCCCATAAGCAGTCTTAATTTTCACTAACTAACTGTAATTCAAGAACTTTGTTGACATACAGTTTGGCAAAATGTGGGCGAGTAGAATAAAAACAAACTGAGGTCGGTTATAGAACTTTAAAACTATCTACGTATTCTGTCTCGCTAACTGGCCCAAATTCATAATCACACGCTGAATTAACCGTCGTATTATGTTACGCTTCGTTCGTTAATTTAATGTAAACCAATTTGAGAGCATGAATATGATCTTGTGGTTAACTTACGAGAACGTTTCTCCTAGTGATTTGTTGGGATAACCGGTTGATGACAAAGTTCCCCCCTTAACTTGGTCCGTATAACAGCCAAATGAATAATGATCTTTGGACTGGACGGCAGCTACCAATCTGCTAGATCCAGACGTTAAAATGTGATCCTGAGCACCACCCTGCGGTAGAATTTATCAAACTGGATAAGAAACAAAATTTCACTAATTACTAACTTATTACACAGTTAACGACTGGACTTATCAGCTTTGATTTTTCACCTGGATTAAACACACCTCAGTTTGATGTTTCGACTCCTGGCCAAGTCTTCATGAACGTGAGGTTCCATAATAGTTCACAAAATATGTAAAATGTGTGCGAAGTTTGTTAGTTCTGAAGCTCAGCTTTCAACGGTGATTCACTCGTTTCTTATACGACGATACATACCGGGCAATTTATTTGTAATTGTTTTCGAGATATCCTGCTCTCCTACTTTTAGTACTAATTACTTACAAAGTAACCAGTGGCGGCAACTTTGGAGTGCCTCGGTCTTTAAGTTCTTGGTAAAATGAGATAATTATTCGGGAAAAATTTGTCACTGTAAACTGTTGGACTGGAATGGGGATCGTCTGTCAGATCTACAGAACAGCGGACACTGAAACTACAAACTGAATATACAAACTTCACTTTAACTGAACTCTAACTCTAAACACCTCAACGTCCGATTTTCGAAAAGTGTTTATTTATTTTTCTACATACAGTCCGTCAAAATTATTGTGGGACGCACATTTTCCGCTGATCGGGGTGAGACGTGAAATCAAGGAAGCACGAACACAAACAAACATACGCTCAAATGAAATATTATAATATCTCTTTTGTGAATTCCTCAAGACTAAGATAGGCTTGACAAAACCACTGCCAGAAGAAGTAGCTGAGTCTTATGGGTGCCTTTGGTTCAACCAAAATGGGGCTTGTGCGTGAGTGACAGTAAATCGCAACGACACATTGAGGTGTGTCCCGTTGGAGGGCTCCGTAGCTAGGTTATATTTGCTTCGTTGATGTTCCTAGGCTTGAAGTGGAACAGCAAATTCTGTCCGCTGTTTAAAGTTGCAAACTGGACTGCTTTCGGATCATGCTGTTACCCCCGCTTTTTTCTGTAGCCAGCAACTGTCTGGAACCAGTTGGTTACACCTCAGTCTGTATACCACGATTGTTCTTAGTTTGAATTCCAGGAGAATCCTAGTAACTTAACCTGAATTGCTCATAATTCTATCGAAATAATTGGGGGGTGTAGCTGTCAAAGCAACTATCTCCTATTTTTGCCAAGTGGTGGCTAAAAGAGAAACGTTCCTAGCAAATACCGCACAAATAAATTCTAAGATAAAATTGTGTTCTGTACCAAAAGTCAGAAGATATTACACATGGTGACCGGCACTTAGTACATCTCGCTTGACTTAAATTTTGCTGACGTGGTTTTGCTAAACTAAGATTGTTCCCAAGATGCTTCTTATCCACAGCAACGGTGAGACAGTTACAACCAAAAACTGGGTGTTTAAACAAACATTTTTTCTGCTCTAAATTTAAGCACTATCCTGATTTCTAGCATATGCATGAACATAGGCTCCTTTAAGGTTTGCGAATTGCCCGTCTGATTAACCATGTAAGATGTGGACCGTTCGGTTTGTCGCCAGTTGTGTAAGTGAAACGGTTCATGTTCACTCATATTCACATGGAGTGTAAAACTCTCCTGTGCGCCTCCCAGGTTACGCGGAGAACAATGTGTAGCTAAAAAGAAGCCCGCTTCTAACATAAGACTATATATTCGCATTTTTCTGAAAAATATAGTTGTCGGGTTCAACACCATTCTCTCCGTTATCCTCATGTCCACTTTTGGCCTGACGATACCATCGCAGGTATACAAGAACATGCGAACGCCGGTGATCAACCCTACGTTCTAGGTGTACTTGTTCAAGGGGGTTTCACCGATAATACTCGATTCTGATGAGTAGCCGGGGATTTGGTTTATTTTCATGTTGAACATCACTCACATTTGATCGCAGCTATCGCATTCAGATAGACTTTCTAGCCAGCCTCTTTCGAAAAGAACCACTAGACTCGAGGTTCGTTCCCATTAGAGCTCGTCAGTAGTGCATATCCTTGCCACGGCCGGGATTTGAACTCCGGACATTCCAATCATGAGGCAACCGTGTTAACCACTGCGCCATTGAC